>SNQJ01S0008431.1:71399-91308 GCA_010110895.2 Picea sitchensis | reverse complement strand
GAAAGGGGATTGGACCAAGATCTTCTTCCTCTTCTAGAATGAGCTGAACTGGTTTGTGATCAGAGGTCAATTTCGGCAAAATTTTAGTGATGATTATTTTCTTGTTCATCATCAGAGTGTCTTGGACAAGAAATCTGTCCAAACGGGCTGATATATGTTCCTCTCCCGCTGTATTGTTGGACCAGGTGTAGAGCCCTTTGACTGGACTGAAGTCAAGAAGATTCCATTGCTGTATGAGGTTTTCAACCGTAGGGAGCATGGTATCTCTGCTATCGATTCCTCCCCTTTTTTCTTTGGATTTTAAGACAATGTTTAAGTCCCCAGCAAGAATGATATTACTAGGGGAATGCTGCTCTAAGAAATCATTAAGAGTGTTCCAGCAATCTCTTTTTTCAGAATACTGGATAGGTACATAAAGATTAAAGAGGGATATGGACATCTTACTTGAATAATGCGTTAGCTCCGTAAAGATCCAGTGCTGAGTTTCATGTGTTTTGGTCAGCTGAAAGAGCTCTTTTGACCATAGAGTTGCAAGCCCTCCGGATGAGCCTCTTGAGTTGACTGCTATTCCTGCGCTTTTCTTCCATTTCTTCTTACTGATGTCTAGAAGGGATTTCCCCTCTATCTTAGTCTCTTGGATCATGAGAATGTCTGAGGGTTATATTTTGAGCAAGTCCTTAACCGCTTCTGCTTTCATGGGATTACCCAGACCTCTGCAGTTCCAAGAGACAAGGCACATTATTTACCAGGGGTGGGATGGGAGCCTCCCTTGGGGGGCCTGTTTCTGGAACTTCTCACAATAGACATCTCAATTGTGGGCTGGATTCCTTGGGTTTTGAGCCTTTCCGCCTCCTCTTCCCTTGCTTCTCTGTGAGATTTCCTGCCAACCTTTCTTGAGGGCTACTCAAAGTTTTCCTCCTCCGAGGAGTCGGAGCTTTCAGCTGGTTTTTTCCTTGTAACATCTGCATATGAGGGGTTGGAAGGGCTTCCTTGGGGGACTTCCGGATGAGCCATTTCCTCATCTTCTTTGTTGGGGTTAGGAGGATCACTTTGATCCAAATTCTCCGGAGGTGTTGTAATTGGCTTGATCCGTCTGGATTCTTTACTATTTGAGCTCTTTTCTTGGATGGGATTGGAGCTGCTTGGTAACTCATTCGAAATGCCTTTTCCTTTGCTTTTTTTTTTATTGTTGGCTTTTTGTATTAGGGTCCATTGCTCTCCATTCTGCTTGTCTGACTGTTCTTCCACCTTTTTCTTGTAGTGCTTGGTGAAATGCCCATATCCATGGCAGTGACTACATTTGAATGGGAGTTGTTCATAGTCCAACTCTTGTACGTGCGTCCATCCTGCTACTGTTATCTTAATGGCTTCCGGTAGCCCCTCCTCCAGATCTACTTCGACACAGATACGTGCACATGAATATTGATCTTTTCTTGCAGCATGGTCTATGTATTTTCCTAATCTGTTGCCGATAATCTGGAGAGACTTCGGGTTCCAGCAGTGGAGGGGGAGATGGGGAAGCCGCACCCACACCGGAACAGCAGATGGGACATCCTGAGCTGGGTCGAAGTCTGGCGACCATTTGTTGAGATATAGTCCTTGGGGGCCCATGAAATAAGGTCCGTTTCTGAAGATTAGGCTTCTGTCCTCTGCACTTTTAAAAACGAAGACGAAGAAACCTTTGCCTACAAAGTAGCTCTTGATTCCTTCTTTGATTAACAACTTCCAATTTCTTTGAGTCCACTCCTCTACTGACTTAGGCGAGGGCCAGAGGCCCATGAACTAACCTATGAGACCTTTCTCAACAAGATTAAGATCTGCTTTACAGGTTTCTTCTTCAGGAAGAGCTACCGATGGTATGGAATCCATCCTCTTAACAAACTTCTGTTGATTGGCTGAGGGCTGTCGCTTAGAGATCGAGTCGACCATTGCTTTGAACGCAATCACTTCTGGTGGAGGGGGCAGGGGAGGGTCCAGTGACTCTGGATCCCCTGGGGGCGGCATGTCTGAACGTAGCACAGTCCCAGACGCAGCAGGGGCCGGTTGCTCAGCTAATAAAAAGGGGAGCCCAAAAAAGGCCCTGACAGGAGACCGGGATAGAGGAGGCCCAGCAACAGGAGCTGCCAGGCTGGGAGGCCGTAGGAGGCAGCTCGGGGGCGCAGAGCAGCTAGGTCACGGGAGCGTTCAAAAAACTCAACATCTTGCCTTTCAAGAAGAAGCAAGGGTTTAAGGTAAGTAAGAATTTTTATTTTTATTTTCTGAATTTTAATTAAATCTAAATAGAGATACAAATTGTAAAATTTTTTTATTAAAATCAACAGTAAAATTTAAAATTTTTACTATGAAGGGTTTTGAGTGAATCACAAAACCCTTCAAATTCTTATTTTCTGAATAATTTTGTTGCTCCAAAAGGGTTTTGAATGAATCACCATACCCTTCAAATTATGATCTTTTGAATAAGTTTCATGTTCCAAAGTATCAATCCGTTGCTCCACGGTGCTCCCATGTATGTCTCTCTTGCAAATCTCTCCCCTGTAAATTTTGGCAAAATAATAAAATATTGAATAGATTAATACCCAAGAAATATTTTATGAAAATAGTTTTAAATGAATCACCATAACCTTCAAATTTTGATCTTCTGAATAATCATGTTGTTCCAAAGTGTTATGTTGCTCCGCAGTGCTCTCCGGTATGGCTCTCTTGCAAATCTCTCCACTGTAAATTTTGGTAAAACAATGAAACAATGAATATTTTTTTACTATTTAAATGACTTTATGAAATTAGATTTTAAATTCTCACTCATTTTTCAGTTGTAAAAAAACAAAGTCGTTTTTTTTTTTTTTTTAAGTTTTTCGAAACCCCATTGCGTTTTTGTATAAAACGCATCGGTGCGCTTAAAGTTTTTGGAGCACCGATATCAGATAATTCTTTTTTATTTATTTACATACCAATGTGACTCGTAAATAACTGCCCCAGAGATTTATATTGTTATATACACTCTGATGCGTGTTGTTTAAATAAGTGCACCGTTATGCTTTCAAAGATATCTGAATTATTATTTGCACACAAAATAGTATATTCATCTTAAATTATCTTTTAGGATGCATCCACATGGCTTGTAGTACTCCATAGTATACATTTTATGCTTAAAGTCATTTTATTCTTAAAAATTTATTGTTGATTTTGCTCAAATGCAGGGAGAAAAGCTTATAATATAAAATGTCCAATTCTTAAAATTCTAGTCGGTTCCATATTGCTCAAAGTCCATCGCGGAGCTCTCCCTTTCCATCTCCAGTTAGTTCAAATTTTATTTATATTTCAATTATCTAATTGAATTTATTTTTTTATCCTTGTCAATCTGAATAAAAATGTATCCAAATTTGCAGGATCCCGATTTAGAATCGAGTTCAGATGTAGATAATATTCCACCATTTCAAAAACGTCGGAATATCTTATCACGAGCAACATACTGCAAGCAGTTGGTAGATGAAAATGGACAACCGTTTTATGCTGTCAATAGTAACATGCCATCTTCTAGCCGCAAGATTGGGTCAACGCCGATAATAATTAATGTTGGGTATAATGTGATTTGAACAAACTAATTGCATTGTGCTTACTAATATCATCGATGTATTGATGTTCAATATTTTTGAAATTAGGATTCTGATGATGAGCGACCTACCTATCATATTCCATTGCACCCCACTACAATGTCAAATCGAGATAAGGTTGCAATAAGAGCACAACTTGGAGTGGAAGCATACCAATAATGGTTGAATCAACCACATATTTAATTCCCACTACATCCAGATTCACCAATTAGGAATGACTACAACAATAGTAGTTTTTCACAAGTTGGAAATGGAGTCAATGAAATATAGTTTGGTATGGATGATTATTTATGGGATACAACTGCCATGGAGACAATGTTGTTAGATGCATTCCAGAATGATGAGCGAGGGGATGATGCTCATATCATTGATACCTTATTTGAAAGTTTGAAATCTGCTTCAACCACCCCTCTTTTCGGACCTAGCTGGTTAAAGTCTACCCAGTTTGGGACAACAATATTACTACACAACTTGAAAGCAAAGTTCGGCATGTTAAACGCATGTTTCTTGGCAATATCGAGGTAACTTGCCTTCATTAAGTCCCTTATAATTTGAGAAATCTTGTCACACAATCAACATTAAAAATGATCTATTTTATGAACTTTAAATGACATCGTACATTTCTATTTCCCACTAACTGCAAGTTATTCAAAGATAAGGTTCTTCCGAGTGATAATGTCTTGCCCAGTAGCTGCGAAGAGGCAAAGTAGATGTTGAAAATATTGGGTGTTGAGTACACATCATATCATGCATGTTTGAATGATTGTATTCTATATAGAGGATAATATGCAGACAAAGAGCTATGTTCGAAATGTGGGCATGACATATATCACTTAAATCAAATAAAAAGGGTAAATCACATGGTCCCCCTCATAAGATATTGAGGCACATGCCTATAATCCCAAGGATTCAAAGGCTCTTTCATTGTAAAGAATTAGCTATGTTGCAGGGATGGCATGCCTCGCACAGAAGTGAGTCGAGAGTTATACGAATCCCAACAACTTCAATAGCCATGAAGCATATAGAGGATACATGGCCCGAAAAATTCAAGGATGAAGTACAAAGTCTATGACTCAGGATAGCCATGGATGACGTTAACCCATATTCCCTCCAAAACACCAACTATTATGTTTGGCATGTAGTAGTGATCAATAACAATATCCCCCATGGTTTTCCATGAAGAATGAACATTTTATGTTGGCTCTTATAGTCCCTGGTAGAAGACAAGTGAAGAATATGGATGTCTACCTACCACCATTGGTAGATGAATTGAAGGAATTATGGGAAGGGATACATGTATACAATGTATCAAGACTTATCACAACAGAGAAGAGTTTTGCTTTGTATGGAATATGTGATTACACCACACATGATTATCCAGGCTTATGAGTTTACTCTGGTAAATTACATGTTTATTGATTTGTTTATATACATAACAATATTTTTTGGCATATTTAATTCGTTGTGATTGTTTTGATCTTCGACGCTAACATGCTTTGTATACATTAATAATTTTGCAGGCCTTGTAACAAAAGGATATCATGGATGTAAATGTTGTAGACCTTCTCTTAAGGCTAGGTGGTCCAACCACCTACGAAATCCAGTGTATGATTGCTCCAGGGTATTACTCCCAGAACAACACCCTTACATAAGAGAAACATCCACTTTCAACGGTAAACCAAAGAGAACCCAAAGGCCTGCAATAATGACACCAACAGAATGGCTTAGAGCATATGAGAGAGAGAAGGAGAAGGAGATTACAAAAATGTTCGATTCAAATGGGGAGCCTATGTTCGATGATCAAGAATTCTTCGACACCTATGTTGAGAAATTTCCCATTGGGATGAAAAGGAAATATGTCTTTTATGAGCTCCCATATTGGGAGCATCTTAATATTTCCCACTTACTAGATCCCATGCATATATTTAAAAATGTTTCATCTTCTTTATGGAGGCACATATCATCAAAAGAAAGTGACACATTGGTTGTTAGGAGAGGTCTTATTTCTTCAAAAAGTAAAAAGAAACATTGGCCAAGAAAAGAAAGTAGAGGAGAGGTTGGTCCCTCTTGGTCTTTCAATCAAGGTGATGTCTCATGAATATTGAAGAAAATTGATCTTTCTTTGGCAAAGGAAGTTATTTTGGGTGTGAAGGTGCCTTCTTTATATGGGTCTTCACTATGATGCAACTTCAATGTGGAAGACCATTTGTCGGGGTTAAACACACATAACCATTTGAACCTTCTAAGAGTACGTATGTCAAAAACATGATTTTAGTATTTGTTTTATAAATTCATGCCATGGGATAAAACATAATTATTTTTGTATGTGTTTACTTTGTAGTGCCATTATCATCTACTCGTGTGTGGGTGTGTGAACCATGACTTCCCCCAGGACCTACAATGTGCCATATCTAAATTATTTGCATCTGTACATTGGATCACATCAAAGGATATTCATATGGCTAGCATTCCACGGTGGCGTCAAGAGATAGCTGAGATTGTTTGTATGTTTGAGAAGGAATTGCCAACGAGTTTCATGGACTTCCAGGTTCATCTTCTAATTCACCTAGTAGATGAGGTTGAATTGGTCGGAGTGGTCTCTTATCATTCGATGTTCTTCTTAGAGAGGTACATGAAGAAATTGAAAGGATTTGTTTGACAAAGGGAAAAATCGAAGGGGTCTGTGGAAAAGGGGTACATATTATATGAGTGTTTCTATTATGCCAGTGAGTACATCAAACAAATCGACAACACACCAGGTGCAGTGATTTGGGATGACGAAAGGGATGAAGACAAAAGAGAAGGGGATCTTCTCCAAACGAATGGAAAAAGGTGCTTGATAAAGAGTAAGTGACTTATCGTTTGTCAAATTTCTACACAGTAACTATTCACACTGAACTTCATAATGAATATTTTGATCTGATACGTACTATATGTCAGTTTGATTTCACGAATATATATATATATATATATACGAATTCATAAATTGAAGCCATCGATAAATTCATTCTTTACAATTCGAAGGCAACATAGTCATGGGTTTCATTGTACGAACATGTTGGCACAGGGGCAGACCCAGGGTTCAACACTCAAGAGCGCATCAACAAAGCCCTAACTACCGGCCCTTTCAGCAACACCTGCGAAGCAGATGAAGTCTTACCTGAGGTAGAGGTAGGGGTGGTTGCAAGACTCAGGTGTCTGCAACCTTAGCTGGGACACAGATATGTAATTATCTTTCTTACAACGCACTTAGCAACAGTTATTCCTTAGCATATATTCATTAATATACTTCGTAGAAGGCACAGAGAATCGTAGTGAATACTTATACTAAGAATGATTCAGTACTTATCCACAGAAATATAGGTTAAATTCAACAGATCAAGCACTAAGCATCTCATATATCAGATCTAATGTTCATTCATTCATCAAAAACGCAGAGCATAACTAGATCTACTTAATCACATCAAGCACTTAGCCAAGAAAGAGATAAATACATAAGAGCGAAACACAAAGCACTATACACACAGTTATCGTGGTTCACCCCCACCCTGGGGCTACATCCACAAAGTCTTCTTTATATTATCTCGGTCAAGCAGTTACAACACAGAGCTCTAATGACCCTTACTTTGCACAGGACAAAAGATCTGCGCAGCTCGCTAGATCCTTATTCCTTGCTCTTCAGACTATAACAACCTGCACTTAGCTCTCTGATCTCATACACAAAGCACTCTAAGATACATACGGTCACACAGATCCAATTACTAACACTAAGTTTTCATTCATACACCACATAGATGTACTACATTACTATCTCCCCTTATCTTACTATCTACATTGACTATTTATATATTACAAAATGGGCCTAAACGTGGGTAAACCCACGGGCCAACATCCCTTTCCCGTTACATCAACCCAAAACCCTAAAATGGACCCCAAAATAGGTATTGCTTCCTTATTTTCTGCTTCGTGTTGCATTCCTTCCTTGGCAAGCTGTCGCAGTCCCGAAAGTGGTCAAGTATGACCAAGTACTCTTAAACTTGGTCAAGGGCCAACAGGCCCCCAACACTCACCTGTGACTCGTCCCGAGTCACTCAGGTTTGACCAATTTCGCTTTGAACGCCTCGAGCTTGGCTCGAGCGGCTTCGACCTGCTGCAGTGTGACAACCTCTTATTCAGTAAATTCCTGGATTATTGTGTCATTGAGCGGTCCTTCCAGGCGTTGTTCTACAGTGATGACACCCTGTTCGAGTTCAACTCCATGGCTTTCAAGTTCGGTGAACAGTTGGCATGCCTTCTCTTGGAGTGGTTGCAGTCGTTGAGAGACGTTCATTACTTTACTTTGCAACGTGTGTACTCATTGTTGGGTTGTGCGTTGCTCTGCGAACCTCTTCATTCTTTCGACTGGGGTCACGAACTTCAGCTGCGCTTGTAGCACATCTGCATACTGCTTTGCTTCGTGGAGTTGTGCCTCCAATGTCTGCAATTCTGGATTCTCTGTGAGGGTTTCATAGGTCTGGGCACTTCTGGTGCTTAGCTGCCTACATTCCGAAGCCAAAGTTTTTAATCGGTCGACTGCACTTCGAGCAATGGCCTCTCTTAGATCTCTTATCTCTTGGGGTGTCTCAGGCACGGTGCAGAGCTCCAGATCCGTGATGCACTGTTGAAGTTTCTCGATTATTGCTTCCAGTTGGGTCACCTGTTGTGGAAGATGATCTTCCATCTTCACTTCTATGATCATCACAAAGCACAGTGCCTTGTGAACTCTTTCTTGTGTTTCAAGTTGCTCTGCTAGCAACTGGTCCTTGCTCTGCTGTAACTGGACTTTTTCCTCCTCCCATTTGGCTTGTAAGTCAAGCTACTCCTATTCTTCCTTTCTTCATTGCTCTTCATGTGCGCTCTGTGCTTGCACCAAAGCCTAGGTGGCTTTCGCTATGTCTTCTTGAGCTCGTCGAAGGCGAGCTTCAACTTTCTCGACGATCTGGCATAACTGTGTGGGCTCATCGCCTGTTCCTGATATTTCCATTGTTAACGGTGTCGTAGAAACTGCTTGGCTGGACTGAAGTGCCTGCTGCACTTCTTTGAATTCATCCGTGATCCGGTGGAATAATTCCTCCTGCTTTGCTTCTTGCTTTTCCGCGAGCTCTAATGAAACATCATTCAATGCAGCAATTAAGAAGTCAAAATCATCCGGGGTAAGCATAGTCTTAAGCGTGGTCCGGGTGGCCTTAGTTTTCTTTCTGGATGAGGGCCTCAGTGGGGTAATCTTCCTTTTCTTGGAGGGATCTGCCTCATCCCTAGGCGGGGTAACCTCGCCTTTGCTATGTTCAACTTCTGTGCCCCCCTAGTTCTTCATCATCACCTCCCTTCGCAGGTGAGAGCGAAGCAGTCTTCGTGGATGTGTTGTGGATATCTTGAACTTCCACCTCCTTCTTAGTCTTGCACGGTCCTGGTGTATCCAGCATAGCTTCAGGGCTATCTACGTCGGACATCTCTGCGGGGTCTGCTGCAACAAGGAGGTCTGCTGACCATTCCTTGGTAATCTCCTCCAGGTCATCTTCTGCTAGCTTGTAATATGACTGGATTTGTTGTTTGTGCTCATCTGCGTGCACTGTGATGTAGGTGAAGTGACGATCTACATTGAATTTCATCAAAGGTCGAAACCTATGAAGAGTGTCGGGTGTAATGTGTGGTGTAGGCTGAATGACATTCCTCAACTGAGTGTGGTACGCACAGAAGATGACATTGGACTGCCACTGTTTGTTCATGTCGCTGGAGTACCACAGCGTACAGAACTTCGCGGCCAGGGGTTCGAAGGGTTCGATCTTCGAAAATGTGGCTCCCTCGGGCAGTTCCCACGCGATGAAGGCGATGAGTATGAGCAACCAGCTAAAGTGGAACTCATACCCTTGGTCCTGCGCTTGTCTACAGTCAAGCTCTGGATGATTTATAAGGTATTTCACCCAGTTCATTTGTAGTCCCTCTGTGCACTTCCCTGCGAGGTCAACTACAAATTCGGTCACTTGTGTAGGTCTATTTTTTCAGACTAACTTGCCTGCGATCAGATGGAAACCAAAGCGTATTGCTGCATTCTCAATGGAGGCTACCTTGTAACCTCATGTGCCTTTCTCCAGATCGCCATATGTGTCTTTTATTCATTGAGCGAGAGCACGATCTGCGGTCTTTCCAGGGTAAAAGTCCTGCGGGTCAGGGCCCTGCATGCTTAGCCCAATGATCCGATTGATCAAAGTCGGATCCACTGTGATGCGCTAGTCCAACCATAGGTATCCTCCGTGGTAGCAGGACAAAAACAATTGAACACAAGCATTTACTTCCTGATGCCTCCCGAAATGTGGAATCTTCATTACGTTGAGGAGGGTTGATTGTGCAAGGTTATGGGTCCATTGTTGCGGTACAATCTTGGGGTTCTTTCCTTTTGTAATAGTCAAATACTTGTGTGGGGCTAGCATATTGTATACCTTGCAATCTCCAAGGTTAAAATCACTGAATTTCAACGTGGTGAGCTTCTCCTGGTCAGCATGAACTGCGCGCACCCCTTTCAGGAGGTACATAGTGACTACAACATAGTCGAAGTCTCTGGGTACAGAGTCTCGATTCACTGGTCCGCTTGGTGGTGGGACATATTTAGGCAAGATGCTTGGGATCATCTTCACAGTGGCGAAGTCGTTTCCTAGCTTAGATCATCTTTCCGAAGGCAGTCAGGATGGTCCTGTTTGAGCAGTGGAGGGGGAAGCTGGTAGTACGCCCGAGGACGATGCCTGTACACCTGTAAACATTCTACGTTCTGACATGACTCTCTTAGCCATTAAATCAATTAGAACTTCTTCAACAATTTTCTCAGTAGCGTTGAGCTCGTTCGACATACAAACTTGGGTCAGCTGGCTCGGGCGCAAAAGGAATTCAGAGACGACAACGAATAGTAAGGCAATGATCTCAGGGTAAGTAAATCTCAGGGTTTGCACTCAGATTCTCAGTTAGCAAAAAGTATTCTCGGTGCATGGCGCGACAGGTTAAGTAGGCAATCTCAGTAACGGTCTGCTTTCAACGGACATGGGGCCTTCATTAACTCCATTCTATCTGTTCTGGTGCTATCCAATGGTCTAGTGGTAACCCATAACTTCTTTTCGATCCGTTCGGAGTGACGGTCGAACGGGTATATCGGTTCCAACGACTATATTGATTTGTCATGGCGAAGTATTCTATGTCGTTATTCTGATATCTTAGCGAAGCTCCAATTCTGCAATTCTTCTTGTTGCGAAGTGTCCTCTAGAACCTCTTGTAACCTTACAATATTAGCCCTTTTCTTTCTTAACTTCCTAGCCTTCTTCCCAGTGAGTTTCGTCTCAGTAATGCTTTTACTATTCAGATGTTTATCTTATGTGGTCTTAGTTACTTCGCATTGTGGAAAATCTTTCTTAGGGTTCCTTGATAATACTTCTTCTGTATCAAAAATAGGTAACTCGATCTTCTGCGGATCCTCAAGTGTTCTCTTAGCTTCGACATCGGAGGTACTAATATTAAATATCTGTGATTTGCTCTTCTGTTCTTCAATCAAGTGCGCAATCCTTCTGGTCATAAAGTCTTTTAACTCTTGCTTCTTTTGTTCCAAAACTTTCTCTTCTTCTCTTCGTCTGGCCTGTTCTCTATCAATCCAGGGTTTTCCTATGAGCATGGTAAACAGGGCGTTGTATTCAACAAACTTAATGATCTCAAAGTTTTCCTTTGTCGAAGTTCCATTGATAGTCATAGGTATCCGGGCGAGCCTTCCACATAGGTTTACTAGCTTTCCTCTGAAGAAACTTATTCCTCCTAGGGAAGGGATCATGGCAGGCTTCCCTATAGCTTCCCAAGTTCTTTCTGGCATAATGTTCACTTGCGCTTCTTCGTCAAGAGTACAATCAATGTCAAATTCCCCTATTCTTGCTTCGATTTGCTCCTTTTCTTTGAATATCTCTGATACCCTAACATGTTGGTGGTCATTCAAGGTATCTTTCATCTGTAGCAATATCTTTTTTGATTTTTTCTGGGTTTCTGCTATAATCTTGGTCTCTTGATCTCCCTCAAGGTTTGCTTGTTCCATATTCAACTTCTCAAGCCTAGCAATCATTTTAGGGTAATCCAATACTTCATGGTCCATAGCTTTACAACAGAGGCAACTAGGTCTTCTCCCTGGGCATTCTTTAGCAAGATGTCTGGATCGTCTGCAACTATAACAAAGGGTTAATCTTCTCTTCTGTTTAGATGTTCCCCAACTCCTTCTGTACTGTGCACCAGGATCATGGTGGCTAGCCTGCAATTTTTTTTTTCTAAGATCCTGCATCCACTTGTTAGTCCAGATGTTCTTTCAATGCATAGGTATAACATATCTATCACTATATTTATCAGATCTATTCATATCAAAATTTCTTTCATCTATTAATGCCCTAGTTTTGAATCTAGGACAAAATCTATCAAACATACCTAGATCCATGCTTTAGAAACAAAAACAATTTCACTTATCTTACTTCTGCAGAGCACAAAGCTTCTATATCTAAGACTTTTAACTATTCTTACCTTTATCAAGGCATAGAGCTTACAGATCTTACCTTTTTCTTCATAGATCTGACTTCTTTTCTTCAGATATGACCTCTCTTTCTTCAGATCTGACCTCTTTTCTTGGCACAAAGCTTCACAGGTCAAACAGAACAATGCTCACTAGAGCAACAGATCTACGCACAGAGCTTATTTCACGCAAAGCTTCTTCTTCTTTAGTTCCCAGCAATCACAGTTCCATGTCCCAACAACGAAACCATTTGTTGGCACAGGGGCAGACCCAGGGTTCAACGCTCAAGAGCGCACCAACAAAGCCCTAAATACCGGCCATTTTGGAAACCCCTGTGAAGAAAATGAAGTCTCACCCGAGGTAGAGGCAGGGGTGGTTGCAAGACCGAGGTGTCTGCAACCTTAGCTGGGACACAGATCCGTGATTATCTTTCTTACAACGCACTTAGTAGCAGTTATTCCTTAGCATACATTCATTAATATACTTCGCAGAAGGCACAAAGAATCGCAGTGAATACTTATACTAAGAATGATTCAGTACTTATCCACAAAAATATAGGTTAGATTCAACAGATCAAGCACTTAGCATCTCATATATCAGATCTAATGTTCATTCATTCATCAACAACACAAAGCATAACTAGATCTACTTAATCACATCAAGCACTTAGCCAAGAAAGAGATAAATACATAAGAGTGAAGCACAAAGCACTATACACACAGTTACCGTGGTTCACCCCCACCCTGGGGCTACGTCCACAAAGTCTTCTTTATATTATCTCGGTCAAACAGTTACATCACAGAGCTCTAATGACCCTTACTTTGCACAGGACAAAAGATCTGCGCAGCTCGCTAGATCCTTCTTCCTTGCTCTTCAGACTATAACAACCTGCACTTAGGTCTCCGATCTCATGCACAGAGCACTCTAAGATACATCCGGTCACACAGATCCAATTACTAGCACTAAGCTTTCATTCATACATCACATAGATGTACTACATTACTATATCCCCTTATCTTACTATCTACATTGCCTATTTATAGATTACAAAATGGGCCTAAACGTGGGTAAACCCATGAGTCGACGTCCCTTTCCCGTTACATCAACTCAAAACCCTAAAATGGACCCCAAAATAGGTCTTGCTTCCTTATTTTCTGCTTTGCATTGCGCTCCTTCCTTGGCCAAGCTATCCAAGTCCCAAAAGTGGTCAAGTATGACCAAGTACTCTTAAACTTGGTCAAGGGCCAACACAACATAAGAGGAGGAAATGGGACAGTGACATGAAAGAATTTAGAGGGTTGAATGGTAGAAGCATGTCTTATCCTGATCATTTAAAAGAAAATATGCCAATGATATGCCCAAAAAGTTGGGTTGTTGACCAAGTTAGAGATAAATGTGGTGCATCTGGTCATTACCCGCGTGTTGAAGAGTATGCACTAAACATAGGGATTGGGTGCAACAACTCGATAATAATCTCTTTGTGTACAATTTTAACTTCATTATGCACCTTTGAATTGTAACATCTATATTTTATATTTTATTGGTCGACTTATTAGACACATGACACTGTGATTTTTTCACTTTTTTATAGGTGCATTTGTTCCCATCTATGTGGGCATATGGACATCATTTTCACATAGAAGATGTTGATGATGGATGCATGACACAAGACTGTGGAGTGGAAGTCGAGTTTGACCAATCTAGTCGTGCTAGCCACTGCAATCAAAACCTAATACAAGGGACATTAGGTTATGTTGGAAAGATACAAGAGATTATTTGAGTGGACTTCTCTTCTTTCTAATGTGTTATTTTTAGGTCCAAGTAGTGGGACACCTTTGATCGAAATAATGTAAAGGAAGATCACGATAGTGGGCTGATATGTATAAACTCTAGAAAGATGTGGGATGAAGCAAAGGAGCCTTATGTTTTTCCAAAACGTTGCAACCAAGTGTTTTTTTACCCAGATGTGTTCGATAGGGATTTGTGGTTCATATTAAGACATGACCCTAGATCAAAACATATTTTTGAGAAAAACAGTGTTATCATGCCAAGCGAGGAAGATAATGAGGGTGATGAAAAAAAGAGTGATATGTACATCTTTATTTCATCATTAATACTATTGTTGTATCTTTTTGTTATCTTTATTTCTCTAATTATATTGTTTTTTATTCATCTTGTGACATAGGAGATGTTAAGTTAATTATAACAAATATTTGAACAATTTTAGTTGGTTAAGAGTGAGTTTGATGCGTAATGTGTTTGTCTTTCAAATTATTTGTAATAGCATGGAACGATTGATTGAAATATAATTTTATATTATTATTTGAACATATTTATATGTCGTTGCATGTTTAATTATATAAAATTTTAAGAATTATTATCATGATAAAGTCGTAAGAATTATTATCATGTTCAAAAAGGCCTCAAGATGTTAGATGTTTGACCCTTTACCAACATGCTATAGAAGCATTGAGACCTAAAAAAGAGCATAGTAGCAATTTTGATGTGTATAGAAGGTGACATTTATCCATTTATTAACAATCCTCTTACCCTTGGACACACTCAAGCACTTGTATAAAGCACTTTTGTTAGTGATATGACTTGGATCCTTATATCTCTTAGGGAAATAATTTTAAGATTTGCATTGTAATTCCTTGCTTGAGAATTTGAGTTGTGAATATTTTAAACCATGCATCAGTTTTTCTTTCCATAGAAAAAAAGCTTCTTATATTCATAGAATATGCATGTTCCAATATTACAAAATTGCCTTAGAAGGCTTCCTTCCTGACTGATTGAAAAAATATCATGTAACTACATATGTCTTAATGTTCTATATGCTTACAAAACATTCTATACTTTCTTTGATATCCTTGCACCATTTTCAAGTCGTATTCATTGAAGATTTACAACCGAAATTCCATTGCTTCTATTTATGTGCCTTCAAAGTACTCATAGTATCTAAAGGCCCCTGTTTGTAGCTGTAGAGCTTCTTTTGAGAGTTCATTTTCTTTTACATTGAGTTCTCTCAATATATGTTGAAAGGACATTTAATCAAAGGATTGAAAGGAAAGTCTTATGTCTCTCAAAATATTGACCAGGTTGATGTTCTGAATGGAGAATTTTCCTTTGGTCGAGTGTTACAGGAGAATCCCCCTGCGGACAAGTGGATTCCCTCTTGGATGCTAGACCCCTAACTCCAAGGCAGAAAGTACTATTATGGACATTGGTATTCCTTTATCATAAATCTAAACTATCAAAGAAGAAGAGGGAACAAAGGCAAGTACCTTTTTACTGACGTTTGTCCTTGTTCTCTCCAGGCTGATCTTGATCTCCAAGTTCAGTTGAAGGTCCTGTGGTACAATGAGCAACAACAACAATACTTCCTGCACTACTATGATTAGATTTATAATGAATATATGAAATAAACAAGTTCATATACACAAACTTTAAAGGAAACATGCCAAGCACGAACTTATATTAATGAGAACAAAGTGTTGCTTTCAGCCATGGATGTAGTGCAGCAGCTTCACCAAGATCCCTTTTTCCAGACCCTTGTTCAAATAATCCACACACTGAATGTTGATGCTTCAATGATATCTCCCTTATGAGATCATAAGTTAGATGCTTTACAATGTCTCTCCCAATACCACTTATGAGATCATAAGTTTGGTATCTCTCAATCTATATCCTCTTATTTTCACCATGAGAAGGCCTCCTTATATAAACTTGGAGAGGCCCAACCACTTGAGAGATCTTTGGGATAAGTTGAGGATTCTTTTCCTTCAATTGAGGATATTCCCTAAGATCATGCCTTGACCTCAGATTCGAATCCAACTACCTTCATAGATTGAGGGTATTCTTCCCTGATTTATCTCAACAAGCCAAAAATTCGCTCAGAAAGGGTAGCGCTCCCCCAAAAGGGTGCACAGAGTGCTTGGAATGCTCCCTCAAAGGAGGCTAGGGAGCGCTAGCACTCCCTAACAGTGGGTAGGGGAGTGCTCCCCTTCAAAAAATCACTTTTGAGTGGTTTTCTTCATGGCAAATGATTTGTACTCCTCATCAGATGATTTCTCCTTCTTAAACCAGTATTTGAAGGTGTCCTAAGTGTCCTTATGATGTCATTAGGGACATGACATAGGCAAGATGGCAGTATGATGTTTACGACACTTGCGACACTGCAACATTTACGACACTTGTAATGACGACACTTGCGACACTATTGAAGTGAGTAATTTTTATGTGTAATAGACTGCCCCCCAAAGTGCGAAGTTAGAAGACGAGAACTGATGATTGAAGTACTTTGTAGACTTTTTCAAGCAAGGGTAAGGATGTAGAGAACATGTTAGAAGCTGCACACAACCATCAAACAAATATTATGACATGTTTCAAACCCAAGGCAGGCATACCTATGCTTGGGTGACAAAGACAAAGTGTCGTGTTCAAGGGCGACCGTAAGAGTTACTGGTAGTGTTCTAAAAAACTGCTTGGCTTGCTTCCTTCAATTTCCCTCCCATCCAGATAGATGAGTACCTCTTTTTAATTTAACGATCTCGAGGAGGGTAACACATGCTCAATATAACTCACCTTCGGTAAGTCCCTCTTCCTTTGTTTAACGAACTGGAATAAGTAAGGGTTCGGTCCCATATGGGCCCTTCAATGTATGATTTCTTTAATGAGTCCAAAGAAGGTAAACTCAATGATTTTTCATGTTTAGAGAGTCTGAAAAGAACTTAAAGATGACTCCAGTGTTGTCCTTTTTCATAATGTTAGTCTCACGAGGCCGAAAAAGAGATAAATTATCACTCGAAAGACGCCCTTTCAAACCTTTTAACGAGTGGGAAAGGAAGCAAGATCACTCGACAATATTTTCATGTTTATAGAGTCTGAAAAGAGCTCAAAGAAGACTCCAAGGGGTTCCTTTTTCGTATATCCATGCGAGCTCGAAAAAGAGATAAAAGGTTGCTTGGTTACATTCTCATGTTTTTACGAGCACGAGAAAGAACAAAGACTAAGCTCGATATGCCCCCAACTTGAAAAGCTAGTGGAATAAATCCAAAATGATCATCAAAAGGCTGGAGACATGCCCCCCAAACTTCAATTCATTCATCGACTTTGAGGTTGTCACCAATTTCTGTACTAGATGGAGAAAAAGGATAAGGGTGGATGAAATGAAGGTTCAAATATGAGACCTAACGAAAGACTCGACTCGACATCTACGAGATCTGGTGACAGACTCGACCTGACAGGAGAGGTGAATTTTATTTTTTAGCGAGATTGACACAGGAAAAGAACTATGCTCAGGGCTCCGAGTTGAATCCCCACATTTCTGTTTTATTTTTTAATGAGCTTGCTATAGAGAAGAAAATCTATGCTCATAACCTCTGTTTCATTTTTAACGAGCTTGCCACAGAGAAGAGAAACTATGCTCGTAGCTTCTATTTCATTTTTTAACGAGCTTTCCACAGAGAGGAAAACTGTGCTCGTAACGTCTGTTTGATCATGGCTTCCAAGAGGATGATGCTCTGGAAGGATACAATTTCAAGGGACAAAACTCGGTCATGGATTCCAAGAGATCTTCATTGGATGGAAGAAGAATGCTCCGGAAGGAACACATGTCGAGGGTCTCACCAGGGGTAAGGAGATCAAGCTCCAATAGCCTTACTGAAGAGATCACCATGTCAACTACCGGATCTAAGTCATCCGAATTTGAAGTCATGGGAGACAATGCCACATAATTGACCTGTGGCAGATGAGATACCAACTGCATATAAGGCCCGTTTAGGGAGGTCATTGGGTTGATGGTCAAGTCAAGGCCAACAAACGAAAGTTGATCAATAGTCACCATTATTCCATCGTGCGGGAAAGATTTCACATGGAAAAAAGTGGACACAATAGCTTTCATGGCATAGACATAATCTCGCCCAAGGAGTAAATCGAAATCCAAGGGGTCCTGGACTACCATAACATCAATAAAGACAGTTTTCCCTCCCAAAGTTACGAGAAACTGAGGAAGGATCCCTAAAGGGTGACTTGTTTTTCTGTTAAAGGCGAACAGAGTCTGGGTAACTGGCACAAGCTGAGGGTAACCCAAATCTTTCCAAGCAATAGAGGACAAAATACTAAGGGATGAACCTTCATCTATCAGTGCATGAGGAACGTCCCGACCACAAACTTTTACTGTAATCTTGAAAGGCATGTGAGAGGGAAGACAAGGTCTAGTTAGCACACCCCAATAAAAAAGGATGGCCTCATTACTTGGAAGGGTTTTCGCAGGAGAAGGAGGAATGCCCCCCGACACGGTAGATCCTGTTTCAACGAGAAAAATGTGGGCAAAATTGGGTTTACTCTCTAGCGGGAGAGTAGGATCGATCGATGATGGGATCGAATCGACCACCTTGGCACTCTTCAAAGGAAGAGTGGAATTAACTGATGATGTAATTGGAGCAACCACTTTGGCACTCGTCAGAGGAAGAGTGGGATTGACTGATGATGTAATCGGAGAAACCACTTTTGCACTCATCAGAGGAGGAGTGGGATTGACCGATGAAGTCACCGGAGCAACCACTTTGGCACTCGTCAAAGGAGGAGTGGGATCGATCGATGGTGGAATCATATCGACCATTTTGACACTCTTCGAATGAAGGGTGGGACTGATCGAGGAAGGAACTGGATCAGTCACTTTGGGTTCACTCTGTAGATGAAGAGTGGGGATGACCGATGATGGAACTGGATCAACTACTTTGGTTAGTGGTTCAATCGAGGATGAAACTAGATTGACCACTGGATCAACCGGATTGACCAAAGATTGAACCGGATTGACCATTTCATCAACTAATGACGAGTTGGGGGAAAGCCTACGATAACCAGCTGGAAGTTGAAGCTTTGCCAAAAGAGAAGAAGCCTCGTCCATGTGAGGACAAAGGTGATAATAATGATCACCTTTGCATAACATACAAGGGAATTTGACAGTTGTCTTCTTCTTATCAACCTTAACGTCACTAGTTGACGGGGTATCACCAGCATGACCAACATGGGCCGATGATGTGGAGGACCACACTTCTAAGACCTTGGGAATACCAGGGCAATCCCTCAGAAAGTGGTCACCCTTACAAAGATTGCAAGGGAATTTGGGTTTCAGATTCTTCATTTTAATCTTGTTGACCTCATCAACACTCCCAATACTATTAATAGTAGCTGGTTGTTTGGATCCAACATTTGATGTAGTTGGAGGTTTGGTCCCTTTCTGGTTCTTCTTCTTCTCTTTCCATTTCTTCTTCTTCTTATCATCTTGGCTACTCACTTTAGAGGTTCCACTAGGCAAATAAGGAGAAATGGAAGGAGACCTGAAGGATGAAGAAGGTGAAAGGTCGACATGAGGTTGATGCGTGGGCGATGTGCTTACATCTGAAGCACCTGCATTCGAGATGACCAGAGTGGAAAACCACCATACCGGTAACCCAATTGTGAGACCTGGAAGGCTCAAAGTAGCGATGTAAGGAGGACCAACGTTTCCGTAAGAAGGAAAGACAAAGGGTTCCCCTGGCAAAGGGGTTCCTTCATTGGTCATCCCGAGAACTGACGCCATAAAAATAAAGCTCCAACCTAGATTCTGTTAGGGAGAACAAACAACACACGCTAAAAATCTAGTAAGCAAGCAAGCAAACAAAACCTTCTCACAATGAGAACCCTAGTTGGTGATGAAATCCAATGTCCCAGGAACAAAGTAAGAAGGGGCTGA
>SNQJ01S0008431.1:38205-58367 GCA_010110895.2 Picea sitchensis | reverse complement strand
GATAGCTTTCATCTTGATCAAAATATCTGGGCACCATCCATCTGCTTTCCTAACTGCATCAAATCACGATCTTCTATTTTGAACTCGGAGACATAGCTCCCTCTTGCACCAAGCTAATAGCTTATAATAATCATCCTTGAAGTTTTCTTCTGTAATATCATGGGTTCCTTCTTGAGTTCGAATATTTATTTCTTTCTGTCTTCATACTGGATCAACCTGCTCCCTCTGCATCTATAAGAACGGTACGAGAGCAACTTGTAGTTACCTGCATCTCATCCACTATATCTGAGTATCCATATTTTTCTTCATCTTGAATATTTTTGTTCTGCATCTTTAGGAGCCTCCTGCTCCTATATAAATACTGGATATTGTCTAGTCTTTACTGACTGTCACCATATCATACGTCCTTCTCATGTTGTCTGCAAGTCACAACATAAGTTTTTTCTTCTGAGACTTGTAAACTTACTTACAATATGTTTTCTTTGTCACTCTCATGAGTGATCATAGATAAAATAAATATTTTAGCTCTTTATCCTTTTCTTTGATAAGTCTACATAGACACTGAAATAAAACGAGGTTAATTCACATTCTCACAAAAAATCTAACTTGTAATGATAAAATATTAAAGTAAACAAGATACTAAAAATAAGCATGAATACTTATCTTTTGTTTTTGTGTGGGGAGGCTCCACGGACTCCACCATTTGCTATCAACTATCTTCAACTTAAAGTACATAATCCTTAATTTTTGCTAAAGCTTTCTTTGAGGGAGGAGATTCGTCTTCCTCTGTCACATGTGCTTGATGCTTTCTTTTCCCTTTTCCTTGAGGACAGTCATAAGAAAAGTGTCCCAACTTTTGACAGTTGTAGCATCTGATCTTTGAAACATCTCTCTTCTTATCTGGAACTCTTACGTAGTTAGCTTCTTTATTGTTCTTCCTGAAGGAACTTCTTTTGTTCTTTTGAGCTGTAAGAGCTTCCTCTTCATTGACAATTAATCTCTTCTGTTGGTCTGTAAGTCTAGATTCTTCATGTGTGCAATCTGCCCATAAATTATCATACTTGGGTAACTTGCTTCTTGCACACACTCCTTGTACAAAAGGAATCCAAAATGTTGGAAGCCCATTTAGAGTTGTGGTTACAAGCTCCTTGTCACTAATGACATCTCCAATAGCTGCAAGCTGATCTATGATTTGAGAAACTCTCATAAGGTAGGATGTGACAGATTCTGAGTTGTTCATCTTCATATTACGAAGCTGATTTCTTAAGGTAAGATTCTGGCTAATGTCTTTGCTTTCATATAACCTGCTGAGTGCTTCATACATTTGCCTTTCTGTCTGTAGTTCGGATATATAAGGGATCAAGTGATCTTTTACTGAATCTGACACGATTCTCTTTGCTTTCTTTTCATTCTTCTTATGCTTGCTCTTTTTCTCTTCTTCATCTGGTTCTAGTACACCCATTGTAACATGTTCTAGGAGATCATTCTCGTCTAGAATCATCTGTAACCTATGCTTCCAAGATCTGAAGTTTCTAGATCCTTCCAGCCTGTCTTCTACCCTCATGCTGGTAGCCATTGTTTCTTGCAATAGTAACCCTAGCCCTTCGGGCTATAGAAATAATAAAAAATCAAATTTATTGGATTTGAAAACTGAACTCACCAAAAGATGTGTTGGACTGAGGCGAGTGTGTTGGTACAGTCAGATTTCTGAAAATCCAAATTTTACCCCTTCAAACTTGATTTGTGGATTTCTGGACTGGTGCTTTTGGTTTTCTAGTATTTCTGGTACTCTGGTACTTCTGGTACTCTGGTTTTCTAGTACTTTGTGAAAACTAGGGTTTCACTTTTTGGGAGATCTAGCCACTGAAAATGTGCGTTGAAGATGCCAAAATGTTCCTTGAGGTAGGGCACACCTTTCTAGATGGATTTGGGGCTGAAAACCTTCTTCAATAAAAAGCCCTAATTTTCATGTACGACAACAATGACGTTTTTCTTTTTCCTGTCGAAGATGCTCTCTTCAACTTAGCTCTGATACCATGTTAAAGTTTCTGCTATTATTAGGTTACTTTCAATTTACTAGATAACAATAGCATAGACAGGATCATTGCGAGAAACACAATCACAAGAGTACACAAGCATTTATCCTGGGAAACCATCAAGGGGAAGAAAACCCAACAAAACTTCCTTAATATAGATATCCAATACAATGCCAAGATAATGAACCAGACAACAGAGAATATCCAACACTGAGTAACACACCTCTCTCTCTCTTCCTTCTTACAGCAACCGACAACCTACAACTGCAACTTCCTAATTCAAAACTTGCGCACTAGATGAGTGAGCTGAGTGTGTGTTCAAATGAGGCGCTGGCCTCTCTTATTTATACAATTCTGGAACGTGTGGAAGTGTCTCTTCACTGGCAGGGCCGAATTCTTCTTCTGGGTGGTTATAACCACCTTTAATATATTATGGGGCCTCTTTAATATATTCTGGGGCTGACTTCTTATTTAGCCTATTACAATTAGGGTTTGACCAATCCACAAAAGGGGATTTGGTCAATTACAATGACGGACATGATCAATCCACAAAAGGGGATAAGAATATTCTTTATAGTTACACAATATTTTAACAGAGTATTCTCGCAAGACTTGGGGTTTATTTCTTGAAATCAAAAGATGAAGTTCTCATAAAGTTCAAGGAATTCAAAGCCTTGGTAGAAAATCTCTCCGAAAGAAAAATCAAGATACTCAGGTCATATAATGGAGGAGAATACACCTCAAATGAATTTGGAATCTTTTGCAGAGCTGTCGGGATTAAGATGGAGCTCACCACTCCCTATAATCCTCAACAAAATGGTGTAGCATAAAGAAAGAATATAACAATAATGGAAGCAGTAAAGACTATGATCCACGATCAAGATCTTCCAATGCACTTATGGGCCGAAGCAGCAAGAACAACATTTTATGTCCAAAACAGATTATCCCATAGTGCACTTGGATTCAAAACCCTCGAAGAAATGTTCACCGGGAAGAAACCAAAAGTAAGCCATCTAAAAATATTTGGTTGTGTAGTGTTTGTACACATTCTGAAAGAAAAAAGAACTAAGTTGGATCCTTCAGGAAAGAAGGGAATATTTGTTGGATACTGTGAGGTCTCTAAGGCCTTCAAAATTTACATACCAGGTTACCATCATATTGAGATCAACAAAGATGAAACCTTTAATGAAGATGCAACACTCAAAAGATCAAGGAAATGCTAGCTTGAAGAAGTATATGAAGAAGAACCTGTAGCTCCCAAATTTGTTGAACCAGCGAAGGGAGTTACAATTACTCCCGATGAGGAGATTCCAAAAGATCATGATATGATAGAATCTCAAGAACCTCCCCAGATGACGATCTCTCATAAGAGAAAGCCAGATTGAGCAAGGGAACTTATTCAAGATGGAGAGAAGTATGGTGCCCCAAAAGGAACCATGAGATAAAGAAATAAACCTAAACCATTCTCCAGTTATATGGACTTGATGTGTGATCTCATAGAAAAGGAACCTACTTGCTTTGAAGAATCCATTTAGAAGAAAGAATGGGTGGATGCCATGGTGGAAGAATATCGGTCTATTATAAAGAATGATGTATGGGAAATAGTTCCCAGGCCAAAGAACAAAGATGTGGTATCTTCCAAATGGATATACAAGATAAAACATGTTGTAGATGGAAGCATTGAAAAACATAAGGCAAGATTTGTAGCTCGTGGCTTTTCTCAAAAGGAAGACATTGATTATGAAGAGACGTTTTCTCCTGTAGCCAGATACACTTCTATCAGAACCATCATAGCTCTTGCAACCAAAACGAAGTGGAAGTTACACCAGATGGATGTGAAAACAACCTTCTTAAATGGTGTTATTGAAGAAGAAGTGTTTATAGAACAACCACAATGGTTTGAAGTTGAAGACAAAAATACTCATGTCTGCAAGTTGAAGAAAGCTTTGTACCGGTTGAAGCAAGCTCCTAGAGCTTGGTATGGTAGAATTGATAGTTCCCCGACGAGCTTGCGCTTTACCAAGAGTAAATTCGATTCTAATACTTCAAGGTTATGAATGATGAGCCAGTTATATTTCTACCTCCATCGAAAGGGGGAGTGATGTCGATGATACTAAGGTATCCTGACCAACAACGGGTAGCTCCGTTAGGATTTTATATCCTAGGGGATTGTTCATCCCTGGAAAGATCCTGAAGGTCCGGTAAGGATGGTCTGTCAGAGTACCTGTGCATGCATATGCCAATTGTGGTTAGTAGTGGTAGCTTTGTTAGGATTTATCCTAGGGAATATTTTGATTCCTGGGTAGATCCCAAAGGTCTGGTAAGGACAATCTGTCAGAGTACCACGTGGTAGCTCCCTTAGGATTTTACATCGTAGGGAATATTATGATTCCTTGGTAAATCCTGAAGTTCTGGTAAGGATGGTCTATCAGAGTGCCACAAAATTTTGTTGTTTCACTTGCTTCATTCTGTTGCCATATGATGATGATGTTGTTATCTCAGCCTCATGCTGATGATGTTATTGTTTCAGCCTCGTGTTGTTGTATCAACCTCGTGCGATTGATGATGTTGTTATATTAACCTCATGTTGTTGATGATGGTGTTGGTGATATTGTTGCCTTAGTGTTATGCTAATTGATGTTGATGCATATGATGATGATTATGCTACTCCAACTCCATGCTATGAACGATGGTGTTATTGATGATGAGAAAAACTTCTGATGATTTGTAGATATGCTAGTTAATGTTTCAGATGCTGATGATGTTGTTGTCCTCTCTCTCTCTCTCTCTTGATGATGTTGTATTGGGTTATGCTAGTAGAATACCCTTCCCGTTAAGGGGGAGTGTTGAAATATTGTAACTTCGAAGAATATTCTAATTATAATTGAGTTATTATCTTATATATCAAATCCCCTTTTGTGGATTGATCATGTCAGGTCTTGTATAAGACCAAATCCCCTTTTATGGATTGGTCAAGCCATATTTATATGGTGGTATTTGTGAAGTCGACCCCTAGGGTTTATATAGTGGTTTTAACCACTCTTGGAAGAAATCATCCCAGCTAAGTGAAGAGACATAAGCCCAACACCTCCTCAACTAGTATTTATAAGTGAGAATGGCGTCTCATTTGTACACTCACTCACTCACACTTCTAGTGGGCATCTTTTGAAGGTAGTTGTAGTTGCAAGAAGAAGGAGAGAGAGGCACATGCCCAGTCCTAGTATTTTCTTCGTGGTTTTTGCCTTAAGTCTTGGAATTGTATTGGAAATCTATTATTGAGGAGTTTTTATTGGGTTTTCTCCCCCATGAGGGTTTCTAAGGATAAAATGTTGTGTACCTTGTGATTGTGTTTCTTCAGTGATATTACTTATGTTGTTATGCTCTAGTAAATTGAAAAGAACTTAATAAGAGTAATAAATTTAACAATATATATATATATATATATCATGAACAAGTTAAATAACTGCTATAACATATCTGGTCCAGCTGATGGGATAATCTGCATACTACAACAATAATGGAGGCACGGTCTCTAATAGAATATGATGGATGGTCAGGAGGAAGTGGTTGGTCGACTCTATGACCAGAAATAAATGGTGGAGGAATATGTCATGCCTGCTCATTTTGGTGATGTGAAAGAGGAGGATGAGGAATAGGTTCTGCTTGCTCATCTAGGTGAGGTGAAAGAGGAGGAGGAGGAATATGTTCTTCCTGCTCATGATTTGAGTGAGGTGAAGGAGGAGGAAGAGGAGGATGTGGAGAGGGATCATGACTACCCTCGTCAATCGATGGGGTACTAGACGAACGAGCCGTATTAGAAGGGGAGTTATGCCTATCATTAGGATCCCTCCTCCCAGTTAGTATCCTGGTAGCTCCGACGATATGACACATAAGAGGCATCAAATCACACGATATCTCCCTCCAAATCTCCAAGAGCATAGGATCTGCCCCAATGTCTCGCATCAACACAGGGAGAACTCCCACCTTTGTCAAAAGTGCACAAAGTCGATCTCCCAATTCCAAACTAAATCTAGTATCTGACCTATGATGCATGTCACCGGGTATATGCACCTGAGGACCTTGACCCGCCACGACCTTAGGCATCATATCCTCATTGTCATCTGCTGGGGGAGGAGGCATGTCCCCAATGAAAATGCCAATATCTGTAAAATATATAGTACACAACAATAATTACACAATTTCATTAAACAATTTAATAAAACAAGTTAAAGAATGTGTCAGAATTAATTTTATTCTAATTAAGTAAGACAATAAAATGAAACTAGATTAATTTAAACAAAACACTAATATTAGTTCTATCATTTGGTAGCTCATCTGGTGTGAAGAGGATGTTTAGACATCCTTGACAATCCAAACCTGTGTAAGGACACATCACCATGACGAACATGTGATCCGCCTCACTAGCTAGTAGTCCCTGTGCGTCTGGGGAAATCCTGGCCGAAAACTCTGCATCCACACATGAGTCCTCGACCTAGTAGGCTAACAGAAAAAGTAGGTCTTGTCTCTGGTAACCTCTCAAAAAATAAGCAAAACAAATTTGAAGCAAAATGGAAGTTCGACCTCCCACGTATCATAGCACGACATCTGTATAGCGTTATACAAAACTGCCGCAAAAAAATGGCAGACCATCTGATACACCGTGGCATCTATACCAATGAATCAACATAATACAAAATAGGGCAACTAATGCGCTGCCCATCACTGGTAAAGTATGTTATGGTCATTACTAACAATGAGAGGCACCTAACCTCCTCTGCACTAAAAGAAACGATCCGTAGTTGTCCACCAGACAGCTGAAAATGAGTTAGGGGAAGTACATCAACCCCAATATATCGCTGAGAGTACATGAGATGACTCTTTGTTGCAACACCCACTGGGACATCTAGGAAATAGGGAAAATCCTCCCCTCTTGGATAGCCCAATGATAAAGTAAATATCCTCCTCAATGGGATGGTACCATTGATCCAGACCCACACGGAAAGCATGTCGATGGACATCTCATCGATAGATCAGATGCACCAACAACTCAGAGTGTCACTTCAGGGATGTATCCTCCTCATAGTACTTAAGGAGGCATATATTCCTCAAGAGAACATGAGTCACTGCAGTAATAGGTTGAGGGAACAAATCCCTCTCCCTCTCCCTCGCCTCTCATTCCCTTACAACATTGTACAAGTCCACCCTCTGCTCCTACTACTATTGTTGCTCTCTCTGCTCACATATCTGCATGGTTAACATATGAAATACATCAGCCTCATGCATACATAAAACATTAAAAAAATCAGCTAAATCATAAACTTATTTATAAATATGGAAAAATAACTTCCTTAAAAAAAAAGTAAATTTCATAATCGGTGTGCCTGAAAAACAGTCAAGCACCGCCTGCGGTGCGTACATAACTTGTGAGCACCGCCCATGGTGCGCTAGTGTAAACTAATACACAGTATAAAAATTGTTATGTTATGTTATGCGGTGCGTTGTATAACCCTACCGCACTGGTGCAGTCAGGTAAACCCATGCACCGATGCGTTACAATTATCCTATGCACCGCTTAAATAAAAAAAAATTAAAATCCCATCGCACTGTAATTTTTTTTTTTTTTTAAATCAGTTAAGGTGGTGCGTATATGTTCCTTATATGCCCTGGTGCATTTAAGTAACGAAGACGCACCACCCCACCAATTGTTTTAAATTGACACACTGCCCCATCGGTGCGTTAAGATTACCCTATGCACAACTTAAAATAAAAACAAATTAAAATCCTAACGCACCGTAAAACATTTTAAAAAAATTAGTTAAGGCGGTGTGTATACATTCCTTATATGCATCGATGCGTTTAAGTAACGATGACACACTGCGCCACCAATTTTTTAAAATTGACGAGTACAAAACTTTGCATTTTTTCATCTAATTGTTTCAGGCAGTGCGTTGAAGTCGTTCGGTTTGCACCACTCGCGATGCACACAGAGAATATATAGGGCACACCATGAAAAAATGCCAATTTTTTTTATAGTGGTGCATTTGTAAACATGAACACACCGATATGCATGCTTACTTATGCACCATGCAAAATAATATATCTGATTCTCATGGTGCATAATGTACCATAATGGACCGGTGCGTTAGAGGTACTGAGATGCACCCTCGAATAGCTATATAATTTTACGCGGTGCGTCGATAAACAGATGCATCGGTACGTTCCTGTTTACCTACGCACTGCTGAGGAATTTAACATTATGTGACGGTGCACCCTGTAAAGGTGTGAGTCAAACGTCTTGAACGCACTGCGCAGTTTTTTTATTTTTTTTAAACAGTGAAAAGTTTACTCAATTTTAAATTTTAATCCACTGAAAACTTAAGTTATAAAGAAACAAAGATATTAACATTTTGTCATTAGGGAGGCATGGTTGGCACGTAGTAAAAAAACCAAATTTTCCCACCATTTGGAAAAATTCAAAATCCATGCACAAAGCAATAGACAGAAGGAGGGCAAGCAAGGGAAGCACCGACGTCAGGGTGCTTCAGAGAGACAAAAGTTGCATCGGTGCTTTTGAGCTCTACAACACTGAAAATGTTAAAAATGAATTTTACGACCGATATTTTTTTTTTATTAAACCCTGTTCTGGTGCGCTCGATGACACCGATGCTAAGCTATTTATGTAGCACACCGGCTAATATTTTTTACAAATAACCCAAAAACGATGCGACCTTTTAGAGGACAACTCATCGATGCGTCAGGTTACTATGGAGCGCACCGACATATATATATATATATATTTGAAGAAAATCCTATAATGGTGCGTATTTTTTTTATTTAAACCTGTAACAGTGAGGTTGATTATCTGATGCACCGGTGCATTCAGTGTTACATAGGGCACCGATTATTTAAAAGAAAAAATAACCCTAACATAGTGCTCCCTTTGGAGCAACAGTGTGCCCCGATGCGTCAATATACTACAGAGCGCACCGACGTATATTTTTTGAAATAATCCAACAATGGTGTGGAAATGTTTTTATCTAACCATGTCACGATGTGCTCTATTATTAGTGGCACCGATGCATCTAGTTTTAACAAGCGCACAGGATTATATTTTTTTTAAAATAACCCTATCACGATGTTTGTTTAGATCACGTGTGTTGACCGGTGCGTAAGTACACCACAGAGCGCACCAGAGTATATTTTTCGAAATAATCCTACGATGGTGCGTATTTGTTTTATTTAATCATGTTAGAGTGCGGTTATTAATGGAACTCCCGGTGCATTGGAGTGTTATAGACACACCAATGCAGGGTCTTTTAAATATATGCACCATTATGCTTTAAAAGTTATCAAAATTTTTATTTTCCAGTAATCTAGATTAGAATTTTGCTAGACTGAGCATCTTGTAGACTCAAGGATTTGGTGAAATCCCAACTATATTATAAACGAACAATGATTATAGTTTAGGATTTTGAGAGACGGTTATGATCATTGAAAGTGAGATCAAGGTTATGATCATTGATGGGGAGATCATGCAGGTTATGATCATTGACGATGGGATCACACAGGTTATGATAATTGACAGTGAGATCACGTAGTTTATGATAATTGACGACGAGATCATGCAAGTTATGATCATTGATGACAAGATCATGCAGGTTATGATCATTGTCGATCTTGCAAGTTGGTTATGATAATTGACAACAAGATCACACAAGGTTATAATCATTGACGATCATGATGGCAATATGGGAAGGGAAATCCAGACGGTAGTAGGTACCCATGGAGAAAGATTCCCATTGTGGACATCATGGTCATAAGAACTCAAATTGTCATCATAATCACACACAATTGTGAATTAACAACTAATATAGATTAGAATTTTGCTAGACAACCCGTTATTTGGGAGTTCACCAAATACTTGAGTCTACAACATGATTCAGATGATTATAGATTAGAATTTTGAAAGAGTACCCATACTTTAGACTCAAGTATTTACAAATGAAATGCCTATACTTTAGACTCAAGTCTTTACAGCTGAAATGCAAACAAAAAAATTCACAGAAACACCCAAGAAACAAATTCCTCTCCCTCTCCCTTGCCTCCCAATCCCACACAACATTGCACAGGTCAACTCTTTGCTCCTACTGCTACTGCTGCTCTCTCAGCTGACGTCTCTGCATGATTAAGAATATGGTCGATATTTTTTTATGGTGCGCTAAATAACTAGCCACACCCGTGCGTCGTTATTTACGTAGCACATAGGAGTATTTTTTTCGAAAACCTTAACACGATGCGCCATTGTTTGAGAGAAACCATCCACATCGGTGCAACTGTTTAAGTAGCACACAATCGTATATAAATTTTTTAAAAATAACACTGCCACATTGCACAATTTTTAAGAGCAATTGTGAGCCTCGGTGCGTCATTATTTTTGTAGCACACCAGATTAATTTTTTTTGTTTTAAATAACCCTACTACGATGCATTAATTTTGTGGGGACTGGTGCATTATATATTTATAAAAACACTGTACAAAAACATCCGCTAAAACCTTCTCCCGCTCACCTCCGCTATAAATAGATTTTTGGGCTATTTTAATAGGGGCGTCCGCAAAAACCTTCACTAGAGGGTCTTTTCCTTGTAGTGTATGCATGGTGGATTTTGGTATTAGCTTCAAGGTGACAAACTAGGATCCAACCAATGAAGTTGAAACAGTGGATGCGACACACACTTCGGGATCCCCAGGAAATATTTCCAACCTAATTAATGTGGAAGAAGAATCGAGAGATGAAGCAAAGGGCAAGACCAAGGCACACAAAATCTTTATCCAATCAAGCCAGCCAAGCCACCTTATAGTTAACCATGTTGTTCTTTAGTTTTATCTCAGATTTTACTTATCTGTCCCTCTATTTTTTTTACAGTCCTACGGGGCTCTATATGTGGTCCGAGGTTATTACAGATACATGTGGATTATCTCAGACAATATAATGATGCTCTTTGAATGTTGTTTGAGGTCTGGTTTCCATTTTGGCAAGCCTCATACAACCATGACTGTAACACTTTTTTTATGATACCAAGATAGAAGTAGATTAGTTTACAAAAAAAAAACACAGTGCTGCAACAAATATATATCATATGCACCAGTGTGCCAATATTTGATACACATTGGGAATTCAAAAATATATAATACTCACTAGTGCATATAATATATTTTTGAAGTTGAATGCACATTTAGATATTAAAAGTACTTATGCGCTTACATTGATAACGCACATGATGCACCAATATTTGATAATAACCTAATCCGTATTATGTATTTTTGAATCCCAATGCACATTTCAAATATTTTTTTTTTCGTAAGTTAGATTTGTATAAAAAGACTTCAAAAAGAAGAAGTTACAGTATCACCATTTGTTCCTGACTGTAAAAACTGAACTGCCTTGGAGGGAAACCATTTCAGCCAGCCAGTCAAAATAAAGCCCATTGTCTAAAGGTACATGTCATAGAGATTACAGAGACTAAACATAAAAATTCCAGTCCCCTGTGGGAGGCCGAATCGACCTGTCAACTAACCCTGACATAAAAGCAACATACAAAATATGACCATAGACCCTGTGAGGCAAAATAAAATTTAGACACCCTGCTAACCATGCATGAAGACACCTGTGCGAGTCAAGTGGTGGGCCTGTAGCATGGCCACGTGTCCATGGAGGTGGCGTTGGTCGTTGGATCTGCGGCTGGTGCTGCTTCCTTCTCAACCAGTGTCCCTTCCCCCTCCATAGTCCCGTGCATGGCTGCCCCTGTCACGTCTCCATCTCCAGCCCCTGTAGCGTCACCGTCTCCATCTGTTGAGTGGCATGCCCCCTGCAGTGCTGAGAGCATTTGCAGGAGCATTGTTGCCTTCCCATCCAGGATCTCCATCCGAAATTGCAGGTCGTCCAGGCCCTGCTGTAATTCAAATACCAGGCCTTGTAGAATTGTAAGGCTGTCTTGCAGTTGTGAGCCTGGTACTGAGTTTGCAAAGGAGTGAGGCTCTGGTTGTGGTCCATGGCTGGACTGGTGTGTTCACCGACGAGTTGGGTGGAACTGCAGAAAGTGGCTGCGAGGTGGATTCCAAATCAGATAAGGGCCCTGGGTTGAAACCCAGATAATTGCCTAAGATATCAAACCACTCAAGCCGACTTGCGAAGGGCGAGGAGAGGGGCGGGAGACTACTAAGGCTTTGACCAGACTACGACGGAGATGAGGGCGGGGAAGGTGATGAAGGTGAGGAGCTGGGAGATGGTGCTGGTGGGGGCTGAAGAGCCAAGCGTGACCAACTGGGCTGCTAGGCTGAGCCACGCTTGGATTTCCCCCTTTGTCTCGGCATGTTTGAGACACTACGGGGACTTGTAAGCGCCGAGAGGAAGAAAAGGTAGTGTAGGAGCAGCTGGGAGGAGTCAAATTCGTAGGAGGCCTCGACCAAGGATGAAAACAACTGCGAATGCACCTGGTGGAATCCATGGTGCCGAAAAATCTGATAGAGGCAAGCGCACATGAGCTGAGTAAAGTCTGGTTCATGGTTCTGATCCATCGACGAGACAGATAGCTTAGGCGAGGCACAGTGAGAGTAATGACGCCTTGGCTGGCGCAAGTCTGGTTTAAATGCATGGAGGTGGCGGGAGGGTGTGGCACGTGCCGGTCACGTGGCTAGCGTCGTGTTGGCTGCCTCCTGTTCGCTCCGGATGACATCTGGTCTGCACTGGAACCCCATCAGGGGAATGCGCATTTCAAATATTGAAAGTACGCTTACATTTATAACACACATGATGCACCAATATTGGATAAGCACCGAGGCTTTAAAAATATATAATACACACCAATGTGTATTATATATTTTTGATGCGCTATTGCATATTTAATATAATGAAAGCACCAACGTATGTTACATCTATAAAAACATCAATGTGTATATTACCTTGTGCATTGTTATGTCGTGTAATGCTTACAATAACAGTAACAATAGTGGTAACAATGTCATTAAAGGAATGATGCTTTTGTCGTCATTAGGAGCATCGATTATTTTATTACAGTTATTCGTATTGGTGCGTAAGATTCATTAAATCACACTGGTGCATAAATATATATGAACCACACCATTGAGTTCAAATGAATACAATGCACTGATATGTTTCAACAGTGAATTTTTCCACATTTCAAGTATGCAAATGTAGCTTCTTATCTTTTTTACAAGATTTATATTAATTATCAAAAAATGAAATATTTTTATAATAATTTTCTTTTTTATATTTTAATTATTATGTTTGGATATACCTATTAAATTAGTTGTATCATTTAAACAAATTTACCAACTAATTACACCTATATTCATCCTAACAATGTAAATCATCCATATATGTAATTAGCAACGTAACATTTTATGACAATGATAAAATACAAAATCCATTTTATTATATAAAAATAAGAGACCCTTCATCATACAAAATGGGAAACATAAAGGTCCACGATAATCAATATGTTAAAAAATAATTGTTACAGTTATTGATAACATGTCATCATCTAATTGGGACAACATGTCCACATTAAATAAAATGTCTAATTTTCACAAACAAATATTCCAAAATATAAAACTTGTAACATTCAATTTTGGTGATCATCATTCATGGCTCGAACTACTGTTGTTGTTTGTTCTTTGTATAACACATTTCTTCATCACTTGTAGGGGATATTCATGTACTTGGGTTATTTGGAATATTTTGTTGATTGGCTTGTTTTGACATTTTGCTTCTTTATGTTCCATCTGCAAACATAGAAATAAAGTGTTATGAGTACATCTGCATTTATAGTATAATATACATGACTGCAAAAATCGAAAAGTGTATCATAGCAACAAGTGTTTCATAAAAAATATATATTATTTCTAAGAAATGCTTCATGCCATCTCTCAAGACATCTCATGTTGGTTCCACTCCATACTTCATTTCCTACAAGTTTTATACACCATGACAAAGCATAGATATAATTAAAGTTTTTTTGTTGTTCCATTAATTATAATATAAGGGAAGTAAAACAACATAGCCACTTACAATTTGTTCAATTAATCCTCCATATTCCAACATATGCTCGCAACCCATACTTAATCCAATGCCAATCAAATGTTCAAATGACTCTTCTTTGTATGTTAGCACATGTTAGAAAACATCCATGGATGATTGTAAATTAATTAAAATATAAACATCACAACAAATATGAAATCAAAATGCAAGTACTCACAAACTTTGCATGAACCATTTATGCCTTTTCGTCTTGTCTTATGCATTGAATGGGTTCCATTTTGTTTTCTTTCTTGCAATAAAAAAGCAATTGAAAAACAATATTTCATGCTATAATTAAACTCCTTATACATTAAAAAAATCAATCATTACATATGTTTGATGCATGTTGTTTTTGGGATGGCTCCTCCTGCAAAACAAGTATGCTCATTTCTCTAATCATCTCCTTGTACACTTTTTTCAACATCTCTACTGACATGTTCAAGATATCACCTCATTTGTCCACTAGAATCTTATCAATCTTCCTAAAAATTGAAAATCATAATAATAAATTTGATTAGTATTTATATGAAAATAAATATAGCAAAAATATAAATTTGGTAATTGTATGGACTAGTATATGCATACTATAGTAACACATGTTTAGCAATCATACTTTTTAAATGGTTGTTTTTTGTTATTTTATGTTTTTTCTATTGCAAGTCTCACAGGTCTCATTGATCAATGCTATATAAAGACTTGTTATAGTTTGTATAAAACCTAATTCTTGGAGTCATTGGATTGATTTTTGTACTATAAGTAAAATAACGTCTATAAGTTCTTTCTACTATATCCCTCATGGTTTCTTAAACGTTTTCTCCCTTCCCATTAACTTCTAGCACCACTCCAAATTAATTGAGGACTAATTCATCATCATTTACATCCTTCATAATATATATCTTCGTAGGAAAACCTTTTGTTTCCTTATTGTTGGTCCCTACACAACATTCAACAAATGTGAAATCAAAATTTTGAAACATATTAGCGATTATTATTAAGAAGTACATTAATAGTAAAAAGTCAAAGAAAAAAATCATATTGATCACCTTTTAATCCATGTAATTCCACTCTTGCAACATTTCCATAAAACTTTTATGTTTTTTTCCATTCAAATTGTGAACAATCTTATCAAGTTTCTTCAAGTCTTTGCTCTACATGACATGCATTATCCAATACACATCATTTAAGCCTATAAATAATTCAAATATATTGTTTTTATATTAAAATTTAAAATAACTTGTCATGTTCTCTTCTTGGGATGTGCTTCTCTCCCATTGGTTGCTACAAGTTTTTTTCCTCAATATTCTATTAGCCATATTCTATCAATAAAAGCCCTGCATAATGAAAATACACAAAATGTGAAATATTTTTTCCAAACTAAGTAAAGAATTTCAAGCTAAAATTGTTTTCAGGTTGTGTGGTCCATACAAGTTAGTAACACACACCAGTGTGCCTAAAATAGTTTTGCACATCGATGTGTCATTTATATAGCGCACTATTAAATTTGGAAATGCTTTTAAAAAAACGGGTAGTGCCAAATGGTGCATTTTACATAAAACACATCAATGTGTGTTTATTGTACATTACACAAAAGTTTTTTTTAAAAATTGGCATGGACAAGGTTTGGGATCGAATGCAATGAGTGGTCCCAATCCAATAGATACCCAAAGCCCCATATATAAATACACAAAGCCAATAAATATCCATTGCCTAAAAACATCACATTATGAAATAGTAGAGAGGGTAAACCACTAATGCTAGAGTTTGCAATAACATAAAACAAAAGGGAAGAAATAAGAGAACTAGGGTTTGCAGTATTGAAGGTACCTTTGAAATTCTTATATTTTCTTGAAAACACACCGTAAATATTAATAGGAATAAATAAAATATTTATGGAATTTTTTGAATCAATTGAGGGAAAATTTGAGATGTATAGAATGAAGTTACATACTTGAAATTTCTCCTCTTTAGATTTGTATGTGACTTACAATGATCCCTTACAAATTCAACTCTTCATAAATATCTTCCCACTCCAAATTTTTCCCTAATAAATCTCTCTTTCACAAGTCTCCCCTCTAGCTTTTGGAAAAAGAATGGAATCAAGGTTATGATCCATTGATGAGGGTTTTATAGCCCACTCATTTCACCAACACAAATATTTGTGGAAATAAAATTGGATTTTTTATCAGGTTGAGTACAATCTCCTCTGCTTGTTCTTCTCTAATAGGCATGAAAATATATCTCCATTTTGAAATGAAATACACTATAGTTCACTTCTCAATATGCTAACAAACAATGGCGTGGTAGGAGCGGGCGGGGTACTCTATGACCCTGGAGGAAACACAAAGCTCGTATTCTCTTGGAGCATTGTCCATGCCACTAACAACCAAGTAGTGGCTTATACCCTCTTTCAAGGATTAAGCATGGCCATATCTCGTGGCATCTAAAACCTCACAATCCTCAGAGATTCTAAAAATACTATTAGACATGTGCGGTTGAAGAATCTCCCTAGTGACAACCGTCTCAAAGCTATTTTCCAAAGGATACAAATTGAACTTCAGACATTCCACATCATGGAATCTCTTCACATCCTCTGACACAATAATAAAGAGGCCGACCAACAAGCCAACTTAGTAGTTAATGAAAAAAGTTGGGTGATTCGAATCAATGAGAGTCTCTCCATTCAACACATTCCATTAACCCTCATAACATAATCAAATGCCAAAGGAGTCACTCCATCTAAGTAAATCAGGATACCTAGGCATGTGTTAGGAGTAGGGACATGAGTTACCCGCGTGTCGTCCCAGTGTTGTTATACCTCCCTCATGCCTACATATAGCTATATCTTGCAATATTGTTGGACTCAAGGAGCATGTGGGAAATATTCTCCCGCCATGTCACTGTCAGACTGTACATGTATTCATAAATGTTGGTGGCTAATTCCATTAGTTTTTCGTCCGATTCTTGCGTCATCCATCTATGTTTGGCTAGTCTTCATCATGCCCATAGGATTCTCTTTGCACCTTTGTTGGCTTTTTGGAATGTGTATAATGTATTCTCCCATCATGGATGCATCTGGTCGTACTTGCAATCATATTCGAAGGTGGTTAATGCATTCAATGAGTTGTATGGTTCCAACGCCTCCCTTTCATGGTGGGGTCAGGAGTTCAAAGAGGCATAGGAATAACTTGGCAGGTGAGGTGGGGACCTACTAACCATGGTCCAATCACTCCAAATTCAGTTCAACGACCTTTCATCTCAAGTCCTCACCATCCTAGAAATTATAGTGCAACAACACTAGGGTCTTCAACAACTCCAGGACGAGTGCACAACTTTGCGATCTTAACTTGAAGAAATTTGTCTTTGTCCAGACAATGGCTCGCCACCCAGGTCAACATATGGAAATTCAAATGCAACTTCCTCACCAGGTAATATCCAACCTCTGTTGGAATTGAATTCTCCTACTCCTCAATCCAAGAACATTTTCTTTGGTAGACAAGGTTCTACAATATCTTCCTAATAAAATGTATAGCTTCTGCATACTTATATTTGGGTTTTACCCTCGAATTTACTCAGTTAAACACTTTGTAGTAATTTCTCAGTTTGATAGTCTATCCCTTCAGCGAGGGGGCCCATTTTGTAGCAAGATTGATCCCCAAGGGGACATGAAGTAAGAAATTTTGGATCATATGTACTATTCCTGCATGTTTTCATGCATCTTCACTTAATGATAATTTCCCTTGTTTGTGTTAAAAAAAATGCTAACAAACAAGGCATTATGTGCTCAATACAAGTAGGCTCATAAACATATTCAAGTGATCTCTACTTTAGTTTCCAACAATAGATCAACCTCAAACAAAACTGTAAATTCCAAATAATAACATACTCTACATTCTTTCTAGATGAACAATTACAACACCCTAAACAACAACAAATCTATTATAAAATGCCTTAGGTGCATGCATGTTGGGGGTGATTCAATGTGGGTAAATGCTTCACAATTCCCATAACATGCATGTCATCATATCTACCCAACAACCAATCTAATAACTAAGTGTGTTGTAGTTGATATCCAACACCATGCACCAATATTTCCTCCTTTCTAGCAATCCAATAAATAGTTGATTGGAGACAACAAAGGAACAATTAGCAATTAAAGTGTTTAGCCGACTAATTAAGCCAATGATAATGTAAACTCATACTTGTTTGTAGGAAATGATTCAAGACACCAACAAATACATCCTCTTAAGATCGTTGTAATGGCATATACAATTTTCAATAGCCAACCATTTGATTTGAAAATTATAGCCAATGAGCTAACATAATGGTGAATTGCAAGTGTTGTAGCATGCAATTGCATAACTTCTAAACACTTGATTACCTAGATAGCAATTCAATACAAGTGTTTTTTATCCAATGACTAAAGACAAACAATTCAAGTAAATTCCAACTGCAAAGGGATCGAGATTTAATTTTTTGGGGGTTGACATGGTAACCAAAAATGTATGCTAGTGCACTCAAGGGAAAATGAGTTGTAGTACAACATTTAACAATATGTAATAAAAATTCTATTGGGCAACCAAAAAACTTTACCAAATGAACAATTTCCTAGTAATAAATATAACCCAACAATGCATTAACCCATTAGTGGAATTTGCATTAAAAGATATACACTATAAATACACCAACTGGAGCAAGCACATAGTAATAACACTCCCAATAAACACAAAGATTTTACCCTGGAACCCAATTGGAAAGACCATCTTTCAATGGGGATTTTATTTTTCTTAAGAAATTGTAATAAGGTGAGTTACACATATTCAATGTATTTTGATTCACTAGAAAAATTGCAAATGGTTTTGGCTTAGAGACAACCTTCGGTCTTCGGATAAGCTTCTTCTTCTCAGTCCTTCAATTTATACAACAACCCTTCTCCTTCACTTCCTCTCAAGCTCTCTTCCCTTCTATCCCTTCTTGTCCACAAGCTTCATGTTTAATGGGATGTCCTCGAAGGCCAACCATCACAATGGTTCATTTTCATTTCCCATGTCAAAAGAAGTTTTGAACTATTCACTCAACTTTTCCTAACAATCAAATGATTACAAAGTTTACAAAATATCCAAATCAGATTATGTTAGGGTTTTCTTTTATAAACTCACTTTTACAAAATGAAATTCCCAATCATTTTTTCCAGTTGATATTTTGCACATAGATGATAAACGTGCATGCTTTTTTTTCTATTTGATTTGGCTAGTAGTGTGCCCTTCAAACTTAAGCACACATGGGGACTATGTTGATTTAAATGCACCACCAAGACTATTTACAGTGAAAATAGAAGTGCAAACCTCTGTAATAAAAAACTTTGCAGAGGTTTATAGTCAATGTGTATCATAATTTAGTGCACTAGTGCATTTAGGATATACATACACATCGGTGTGGTAAATGTGAATTAGGTGCATTGATTACCTTAAAAAGGCTTCAAAACTCTATTTGAAGTCAACATATTACATGCATCTCGAAATTTCTTTTAAGAATGCATACACATAAATGATAATACTCCATTGGATATGCAATGATTATATGTGCACTCATTAGTGGAAAATATATTGCTTGAAATTATACAAATGAAAACCAACACCATGTACTTTAAAAAGGCTTTCAAAATCCTATCTTAAGTGAAAATGTTACATACTTCTCAAGCTTTCTTTAAAGAACGTAAACACCTATCGATTTTGGTTTTGGCTCAAATGCACGAAAAAATAGGTGATAATATCAAATGGCCAATTCTTCATACTCCAACACATTCCATATCCTTCCAGGTTCATCAAGTTCTCCTTTGTTGTTTGTAGTAAGTCCATATTTTATTTATCTTTTGATTATTTGATTGAATTTATGTTGCCTTTGAATAATTGTGCATTGAATTGTGTAGGATCCTGATTTGGGATCAAGTTTGAATGCACACAATATTCCACTAATCCAAAAAGGCCACAAGATCTTATCAAGAGCAAGATACAACAATCAAATGGTAGATG
>SNQJ01S0008431.1:22893-38195 GCA_010110895.2 Picea sitchensis | reverse complement strand
GAAGGGATTACTAAATTTAGAAATAAATTGAATCCTATGATTACTCAATCATTAATCTACTTAGCTGGATCTCCTCACAGGGAGCATCAAAGTGCCACTTATCCCTATTTTAACTCCTAATTTGACAACACTACTAATTGATTGCAGAATTGCAATAAATAAAGCACTTAACTAACAATTTATTCAAACATAGGATTTCTTGTCCCCTTCTAATGCCACAACATGTGACCAATTTGTCACATTGTTGGCCTTATGATGATGCTCCTGCATCAAACTCCGACCCATCTGGGATTTGTGCTCCGACCCAGAATTCCAAACCTCCTACAACATTCCCTCCAACAAGCCACAAACTCTGATGACTCTACCTTGACCTCCTTTTCCTTTCCCACCAACTCCACCACCACTCTCCTTCAACTCATTGGCTGCTACTCACTCTTGACGAGATCATCGAGGTATTCAAGTTGATCTTGTAGATGCCACAAATGATCAGGATCAATCCCAAAAATGTGTGGCTACACTTCTCCATTACCAACGACACTCCATTCATGAGAAAAACCCTCAACACAAAATACCAGAGTAGAAAAGAACTTGGCTCGGGTGGAGGTGAATTTAGTGACGACCTCAGTGCATTCAGAAATGATGTTCTTAGCTAGTTCGTCTGGAAGAACAAGTTTAACAACGGTATGCACCTCCCTCTTTTTCTTCCACGCTCCCTTTATCACGCAAATTACCATGGGTTGATTCCTTTTTCTTTAGCAAACCGTTCTGACCTTTCGAATGGCGTTGCCCTCCAGGGCACTCTCCACTGGAAATATGGCTCGATCCACCTTCGGGACTCCACAACTCAAGAACAATCTCTCAAGCTCAACTATGATATGACACTTGATGGATAATCCGGTGGGTGGCTCTTCTGTGACATATGGAAGATCCTTCCTCATCCAAGCTCACGTCTCATTCCATGAGAATATCCACTAGTCACAAGAAGGCCCCGACTTCCACAACCTTGGCGTGGTTCTTGCCAACTTCAGTTGGAATATTTATTATACGAGGTTTATGCATAGCATCCCCTCATCTTCGACCTCGCTTGGGCCTTTTGTCTTGTATGGAAGCTTACTCTTTCAGAGAGCATTCCTCATACTCTCATCTCCATGGGCTCTCCCATGAGGGAATCACACCAATTCATGCTCTCATACCAATTAAAGGGAAATAAAACACGTGAGAGAGTAAAATAATCAACCATAACATAGCAACAATACATTATACATGTGATTTAACCTAGAAAACCCAACCCTGGAAAAAATAGCCAATAGATCTATACCCAGTCATGCTCTGATACCAATTGAAGGGAAATAAAACACGTGAGAGAGTAAAATAATCAACCAGAACATAGCAACAATACATTAGACATATGATTTAACCTAGAAAACCCACCACTCACATCCTGACACATTACAATGGAGTCTCCTAAGCCTATTTAAAGGCTTCATTACATGAAATACCACAAGATCGATACCAAGAGTCACCAATACCATGTGCCCAAAACCACCACTATTGACCTAACACTTTCACTCTTTCACTGAGTCAAGTGTAACCTAACATTTACATCCATGATACTCTTTTGTTACAAGATGTTATTGTATACAAAACACATTAGTGCTAAAGAAGATAGTTACACAAAATTAAGTATTCCAAATAACATTGCAGATATAAACAATTCAATCGATGTGCTTTCCAGAGAAAACTCTCAGTCCTAGATAATCATGTGTGGTATATGCACATCTGCCATACAACGTAAAATACCTCTTTGTCGGGATGGTTCTCGATACATTGTATACATGCATCCCTTCCCATAATTGATTCAATTCATCAATCAATAGTTGGAGGTAGACATCTATTCTCCTTGATTGTATTCTACTAGGGACTATAAGAGACAACATAAGATGTCCATTCTTCATGAACAACCATGGGGGGATATTGTTATTAATCACTACCAGTGTCTAAATAGAATAGTTGGTGTTTTGGAGGGAATACAGGTTAACTCCATCCATGGTTATGCTCAATCATAAGCTTTGTACTTCATCCTAAAATTTATCAACCCATGTATCCTCTATATGCTTCATGGTTATTGAATCCATTAGGATCAACATAACTCCTACCTCACTTTTACACGAGGCATGCCACCCCTGCAACAAGACTAATTCTTAACAATGAAAGATCCTTTAAATCCTTGGCATTATAGCCACATGCCTCGATATCTTATAAACATGACCATGTGATTTACCCTTGTCTTTTTATTGGTGAGTTAAACATAGTTACCAACTTAATGAGAACTGTGACCTCAAAACGAGAACTCTGGCCCAAAAAACCCATATTTTTGCATAAAAAACATCAAAATCAACCCCCAAATCAAAAAGTGGTGCTACCGGTAGCACCATTTTTTAAAACGGGTTAAAAATTACAACATTTTTTCAAACATAGACAAAGCTTAGACAATAGCTCAAAAAACCTTAAAATCAACACCTAAAACAAATAGATGTTTTTGAATTTTTTCTTTTCTTTTCAAGCGTTAAATTTTGAGATCATTTTAAATTATTTTTATCTAACCATTCCATTAAAACAAGGTATCAAAATCAACCATCAAATTGAAAAGTATTACTCCCAGTAGCACCCATTTTAAAATTGGTTGTGAAAATGACACATTTTTATAGTAATGTGGTAAAAGAACTCATAATTACCTATAAAGCAAAATCATAAAACCTTAAATGTTTGCTTTTAAAAATGTTATTATCTTAGAAAACGCAATTATTACATAGTGCCATGAAGAAATATCACAATATACTTTAAAAATTCAGCGTCACTTTTAATAATTTTTTACTTTTAATAATAAAAGAGTAAATACAAGATGAAACATAAATAATTTCTTAATTAGTATTGTTATATTGACCATATTCAAAAGCTAATATGAGCTAAAATATTATGAGCTAACAAAATTGTGAAAAACTAAGAAAAATTAGAAAAAATGAAAAAAATTAAAATTTCCCCAAAAGAAAACAGATGATTTTAAAAACAAAATACATTTTTTAAAAAATAAGAGCCGAAAATCCCTTCAAACTTAAAATAAAAAATAAAATTATAAAAAAAAACTAAAAAATGAAATAAAATTCAATACAAGATTAAAAAAACATCTAAAATAAAATAAAATTAACAAAACATAAAATTTACCTAAGCTAAAGATTTTATTTAAAATTTTTTTTATATAATATGTGAATAAATGTAAAAATATTATATTATAAAATTTGATAAGGAACGAAAAATGAAGCGAGCCGGATTCTCACTGCGGCTAGGGCCTAAAACCTAGCCCTCAAGTGCAGTTTCGAATCACGGAGCCTTGATTCTCGTCCCTCCACGGTAACCAGGGATAAATTCCAGTGTTGCAGTGGCATTGGTGCAGTGTTTGTCAGCGTGGTCTTGGAGCCGGCGGGGAGACGAGGGGCGGCGTGCGCAGCTCGACCCGGGGTTGGCGGTCCCATGGGTCGCCTCCCAAGCTTGCATGCTGGCGTTGGAGTGTGACACAGCGTGATTGGTGTTCCAGTCTTGCGGCGTTTGCGGCGTTTTAGTGGGGCATCACATTTGGATCAAAGGTACAAATAATTTTGTTGCTGTAGCTGGCTGGGTGGCAACCCTCTGATGGTACCGGTTAGATCGTAGGATGAACAGACCCTTTGAAGCCTTCAAGGCGTTAGATGGCTAGAAGTAGGGACCCTAAAATGACCTTCTCTTTCGTGTAATTTTGTTAAGAAGATGGAGGATATCCCTTCTTTGGAGCTATCTCCAGAGGGGCCTTGCAAGCTTGCCCTCCTTCTAACGGATACTCTCCTTCGGAAAGTTTCTGCAGGGGTTATGGCCCGAAACCCCCGCCCGGTGGAGGCATGGATGAAGGAATCACATTTGGAAGATCGCGTCGAGGGAAGCGTTACTCATATCTCATTGGCGGGGTTTTTATTAACCGGCTTCGAGGAAAAGTGGGCCGATGATTTAAGTCTTCGGATACGGTCCCTGTTCATGGGATGAAGGTTGTTCTTAGCCCCGGACTCTGGGACTTTCAACCCGGCCGAGAGATGCAATGACCCACGATTTGGGTCGGGGCTACCTCATCTACTATTCATCTGGGGATAAGCTCTACGGAGGACATTGGAAACAAGAACGTTTTCACGGGCGAGAGCTGAGCCCGAAGAAGAACAAGTTTCACCTGGCGATATTTGTGTTAATTAGAGAAATCTGGACTTCCGGGATGCCATTAAGCTCCCACTGAAGAATGGTGCCATATCCAGTGATTATGACGTTCGCGCCCAAGGTACCTGCGGTGCCATGCTTCTGGTCCGCCATGAAATTTGTCCCAAAATGCGAGGAGTGGGACCGGTCAAAGATGATTTTCGGCCCGATGTAGCAAGCGAAGGTGACCAAGGCGAAAGGACGTTAGCCGAGGCCCCAGGCTGCACCCATTGACCCGAGGAGGCAACACTAGAGGGCTAAGCGACTTGGTGGGATGAAGACCGGGGATCGAGGAAACAGCAGCGGTGGAAGACTGATAATGGAGATGAAACCCCGGTTCCATCACAATGGCGGCGAAACTGATCCGGAACAATACGCCAGGCGGAACTGGGCACTCGATTAATGCAATGGAATCCTGACGGAAAGGCAAATTGAGTTCAGTCCGCCTTACCGGAGAAGAACCAATGGCCGAGAGAAAGGTGGCCTCCAATATTTCTTTAGGATCTGAGAAAAAGTTGGACCCCTACATAAAGGGGAAAACTTCATCCCCCTCGGTTTAAAATATACGCTTTGTCTTCTAATATCAATTTGTGCGAATTTATTCATGTATGCAATTTTTGTCATTTCCTCGAAATAGTTCAAGAAGCAAACGGGATGGGTTTCCCAAGACGTTCTATGAAGGTTAGCGACCAGCATTTAGGGTGTAACCTTCTTCCAAATCTTAACTTTACGGAATTTAAATTCGCTGGCGGATTAATGCCACATACTTGGATAGCATTTTAAAAAATATTATATTATAACTATGTTGCCAATATAACATAGTTATACTATAACATAGTTTATCAAATGAATGGGACTTGGGCGGTATGCATGAGCTAGCCGAATCAGGTGAAACGTCCACGGAATAGCCCGGGCCATGAGAGGCTGAAAATGATGTCGAACATCGCCTAAATAGCGAACTGGTCATGGTCTCGATCATTTCGATGCGAGTTAACATAGTTGCCTTAATATAAAGGGGCGCGCGCATGTCCAGATGGGTGAAGGGCATCATAGCGAGGCGCATGTCTTCCTCGCGACACTAATAGAAATATTAAAGTCACGCCCAATCCCAATGGTGCACCGTCCGAACTGGTCACGCCTGTTAGAGAGTCCATCAGGGATCTCTTCAACGACGAACAAATTCGGAGGTTTCGTTATAACTCACCATCCGGTCACGGATAGATTGAAGGTCGCGGTTATTGGCAAGAGGGATAGATTGAGGTCGCGGTAAATGAATTGTTTCCATCCTACGATTATGGAATGGAAGAAGCGGCGGGAATAATCGTGAATTACGATCTCGGCGGTTTAAATGGTCCTTGAGTTTATTGAGGGCTGTAGGTGAAACATGTACTTTGTTTCATTCTCGATTCTCTAATACCACTTTTAAATGTTTTAGAGGGCGAGTCTGGTATGATGTTGATACTGATGGACGGCGGATCGTACCATAGTTTTTCTTCAAAGCGAGTTAAAGACTGAAGGCCGCAGTGATCCTTGCATCGAGGCCGTGATGAGTGTCTTGTCAGGGGATTGGCCACTCCCAACCTTCCTTCTTTGCTTGCAAGAAGCATAAGACCCTAGGCTACTCCTTGGAGAAGCCAACATGTAGTCATTGGAGCGGCTAGATGTTGAGACAGAGAGAGAAAATAACACTGGTTAGTATTGTTGGTCTTAAAAAGGACAAAATCATCGGGATTGCGCTGAGATGTGCTAGTGAGAGCGATCCAAGATTGGTAGTTCCTCTCATCGTATAACTTCAGAAAGATCAGGCAAAAGGAAATCATGCGGTACCAGGCAACGCATGATTAGCAGTCCATCAAGAGATCACGGATTGAGAGGCAAGATAGAATGTCTTGCAGAATATCTCGGGGGAGGCAGTACAAAAGGCATGATTATGGAGTCCATCGAACGCATCGTTTGTTCGCACGGTAATTAATGGGGGATTGATATTCAGATGGGTGTGTGAGGGAAGAGAGGTCGTACCTTTTGCTGAAGTGTTGGATCATTTGAATCTTCTCTTTCTGATCGATCAGGACTCCGTCAATAATCTGTTGAGTAGCTACAACTATGGCTATGAATCTCTGAGATCTCCCTTCTGGTAGATGAAGATTTCCATCAAAAGGCAGATTGCTCCCCGATTGCTTGCTTGGATTTCGTGGTCACATTGGTATGCATGGGACCACGGCGGAGACTGCTTGAGAATGATACCCGACACCGCTGACCCATGAGGGCGCAGGTGATGATCCACATTCATTTGATAGGGGTTTACTATGTTTATATTATAGCTTTTATAGTTATAATATAACTATGTTATAACATAGTTATGGTTATATAACATAACTATGGTACATATTATAGCATAATTATATTTAAATGGCCAAATGCAACATAGTTATATTATAACATAGGTTTATGTTTTTTCAATTTTTTGTAATTTTTTTTTTTTTAAAGGTTTTTTATATAAATTTTATTTTTTGGGGTTGTAGTTTTAAAGTTTTTCAACTTGTTTTTGTGAATTTTTATTTAAATTTTGTATTAAGAAATTTATATTTTAAGTTTCCTTAATTTAGGTTTTTATGTTTTATATTATGGGTTTTAACTTTTTAAAGTTTTGGGGCTATAAATTTATTTTACCTTTTTTCTTAATTTTTCTGTTTTATTATTATATATATATATATATATATATATATATATATATATATACCTCTATATATATATATATATATATATATATATATATATATATAACAATTTTATGGTTTCTTCCTCTTTAGCTTTTTATATATATATATATAATTTTATGGTTTTCTTGTCCTCTTTAGCTTTTTAGGTTTTTCTTCGATGATTTTTTCTCATATAAATTTGTTTTTAAAATGTTTTTGTTTTTTTAATTTCAATTTTGTTTGTTTTCTTATTTATTTTAGTTTTTAATTAATAAAAAAAATTATATTTTTTTCTATATATTTAAAAATATTGTTATTTAACAACACTTATTTTCTATTTATTGAAGGTAAAAAAAGTGTGTTAAAAATGAATTTTTCACTATATTTAAAATGTATGGAACCATAACTTAATTAAGGACAGATAATTATATGAAAAATCTTAATTTCAAAAAAATAAATGGTGTACAATATTTTTAACATTGGATGAAGCATGGAAATATGATTAAAAAAAAGATTGAATAAAAATAAAAATAAAAATAAAATTGAAAAGTTTGAAAATAGATGAAAAAACATCTATGAGAAAAAAAAAATTGAAAAAATTGAAAAAAAATGAAAAAACGAGCATTTAAAAAAACAAAGTGGAAATCTTATGTATCAGAAAATTCAAAATATCAAAAAACCACCTAAAAATGGAGGGGGGTGCTACCGGTAGCACCATTTTTAAAAACAAGGTAAAAAACTTAACACCCCAAAAAACGAGAACTCTGTAGAGTTCTCGTTAAGTTGGTAACTATGTTGTTATTGTTTTACGAATGGTTAGATATGGCCAGTCTTCCAACAACAATTCAAAAATAATTATATTCATTACCCAAACACATACCAGAGGTGATGGTGGGGAATATTAAGAGTGATACTCATTATCCGAACATAGCCCAACGATGATGGATCGACAAATAAATAATAGTTATATCCATCGTACATCATGCATCGCACATCCCCTCAAAAAATGCACTAAAACTTCCAACCACATTGCATTGATTTGATTAGGGTCTCCCCATCCCACATTCCCTAGATGAATGGCATCGAGTTGGAACATCTGCATATTATTTCTCAGGGTCTTACCTATGCACATCTCCTCTACACGCTATTATATAGGAGCTTATCCTTCCTATAAGGTGTGGTACTGGATGGATAGATTTGTTCTTTAACCATGAGGTGTTGAGGCCCTGCGGGGAAATGAACCGGTGGACAGATTTTGTCTTTAATGAGGAAAGACAGATGGGTGCATAACGATGCATAATATGATGCCCTGCGGGGCTAGGAGGTGAGGAACTAGTTAGATAGATTCTTTTTGTTGGCCCTGCGGGGATAACAACCGATCCAACTCTTACTCGAGTAGACTCCCATAGGACTCTATCCCTCACCATGATTTGTCCCCGTGTGATTAAGAAAAAGAAGAAAAGGAAATCCCTTGATTAAGACCCAGGGTCAAGCTCAAGTCCCCATCTTGCCTATCCATGAGGAGGAACAAACATGGCCTTGAGGCCCATTACCTTGAAACAAGAAGACAAGGAGCAGCCTTGAAGAAGCCCAAGGGAAATCTCAAGGGTTGTATCTTGAGCCATGTAAGTTGTCAAAGTTAATCTATAAAAAATAGGAACTCCATGAAAGAAAAAGACCAGGAACTCCCTTGAGGGAACCCAATAGGAAGAATCAAGTCTCTATCTTGGCCGCGAAATAAGAGCAACAACCTTGACCATGACGTCACATTATGTCCTTGAAAAAGAAGAAGACAAGCAAGAGCCTCGAGGAAGACCCAAGGCCAAGCTCAAGTCTACATCTTGATCATTCATAAAGAGGAACATGTCTCCTACAGAGTCTTAGCTTCGCTTAAAGAAGAACAACAGAGTCTCCTACGGAGTCTTAGCTTCGCTTATGTGCTTTTTTTGCCTGCCTTGGTCTTAATAAGAAGAGTAACACAAGGAACCACCTTGACCAAGACCCATTGGTAGGGAAAAACTTAAGGAAACATCTTTTCCATGACAAATGAAGAAAAACAACCATGAAAAGTGGAAAAAAGATCTTTTGGTTCTTGTCATGCCCACATTATGGACATATTTCTTTATCAACGTATTCACCTTTGTATAGAATGAAAACATTCAAACAAGCATGATATGATATGTACTCAACAACTAATCATTTCAACAATTTGTTTTCCTCTTCACAGCTGCCAAGTAAGACATTATCACTTCGAAGTACCTTATCTTCTAGTAACCTGCAATTAATGGGAAATATAAATGTACACAATCATCAACCATGCATGAAATCCCCTTTCATTGTTGATTGTGTGACAAGTTTCATTAAAATATAGGGGACTTAATGGATATTTACTTCAGTAGTATTAGGAAACACTCATCTAACATACCATACATTGGTTTTCAAGTTGTACAGTAACATTGTTGTCCTTAGTTGGGTAGACCTTGACCCGTGTCCAAACAGTGGGGTGGTGGAAGAATATTTTATGCTTATGAAGAAGGTATCAATGAAATGAGCATCATCCCCTAACTCATCTTACTTGGGTGCATGTAACAACATTCCCTCCACAACATGGGTATTTCATAAGAAATAATCCATACAAAGCTCAATATCATTGTGATCCGGATTATTTTCGGCACGAAATGAGAGCAGATATATAATAAAGAAATATACATAGATATCTCAGATATCCAACAATATAACATAAATGTATCAGAGATGCAACCGTAAACACAGAGATACAGTAATATAATTTCTATTAATGAGAAAAAATGTACAAAGACTGTAAATATACAGAGTGAAAGACTCGCTAGAATGGTGGCAGCTTATCTCTGAGAAGAGATGTGACGGCTACTCGCATTCGCAAGAAGATGATTATAATGAGGCTCTGAAGGCATTTTTACAATAAACAAGAATGTCAAAAACCCTAGACATCCAAAAACCTAACCCTGGGAGATGAAGCGCCAAAATTCATGTGGGCCCCGTTTGGGTAAGTTAGTACATCAACTTCCCGGGGTCGTAACTTTTACATACGATCTCCATTGTAGGCGCACGATAGCCCGTTGGAAAGGTATCATCGAGGAGATTCATTTTGGGGGCTCAATCAGATCCTTTGAATATCATTGAGAAGCTCGATCTCAAAAAACCTTCATTTAGGCCCTCAAAATGGCCCCGGAAGTTAAAAATTGCTAAAAATAGAAAATTGTCAAAATTGCCAGAAAACTGTTTTGAGCGAGTTAGAAAAGGTGGGTGGCCACTGATATCCACTTGGATCAATCCTCCCTCCTTAGAAATAAATGGTCTACATTGCGTTGATTTATCGAGGGAGAGAGGGAAGCGTTTGCTGAATCTGAATCTTGGTGAGCTGCTTGCCTTGCTAGAGACGTCGCGCTGCTCGGTTTGTGGAAGGTTGTCACAACCCTGTTGCTAGAGGGGATAATTCTATTCAACAAGTCGAGCTACATGAGAGGACTATGTGTAGAAGGAATCTTTGTGCTTTGTTGCAACCTTATCGACCTGCTTCTGTTGGATAGAAGGTGCTTGGAGCGAGGTTGTAGTGGTTGCAATGTCCGTTTGTTCACCTTTTGAACAGATTGTGAAGAAGATGAATTTTGTAGTATGAGATACTACCTTGCGACACTATTTAGGTGGAACAATAGTCAGAACTACCTATGGTATTCTGTAGAGATGACCCCCTAGAGAAACAATGACACTGCGGGGTCGAGACTCATAAACAACATGGCGTTTCCACATATATGGTTAGCCCAAGAGAACATCACATATATCCAGTGGGGAAACATCACATAATACCTCATCCTTGAAGGGTTGGATGTTGCATGACAATCAACACTGTTGTCTGACACGAAGATCTCATCCTTAGCGAAGCCACTTGATGTTGTATGGATGCGGGTGTGGTGTTGTCGACAATCCCAACTGTTTGATGACCTCTGTTGAGATGAGGTTCTTCTGGCTTCCACTATCAACAATAAAATGCAGCGGGGTCCCCTTCACCCACATCTGTGAATGAAAAAGGCCCTCCCCCTCTTCAGGATCTGTTGGTTCTTCTGGTTGAATTGTTGTGGTCACGACAATCACAGTGGGGTCTACGTCGATGATCTGTCTTTTACCAGTATTTTTCAGAATCAGATTCTAAATCAGGGTTCGGCTCCTTGTCTTTGATATCGACCACCAATGAATATTTTGAGCGACATTCATCGGTGTTGTGCCAGGGGATTTTGTGGAAATTGCACCATTTTTCGGTGTCCTTCTTCATCTTCTCGTGACCCTTCTTTTCCTGTGGCTTAGACTGGTTTTCTGGAAGCTATTTTTTAGGGTTGTCTTTCTCATACTTTGGTTGTTGCAGATTTGCAGATCCGAACTCCCGTTTGTTTTGGTGCCTAAATTTCTGCTCAATTTTAATAGCATATTGATACGCAGCATCGACTGATGAGATATCTAGAAAATCCATTTCAGTTTGGATGTATCTATGTAGAGCCCCACAGTATTTCAGAACCAAATGTCGCTCGGCGTCTTTGCTACCCAGCTTGGTGTGCAAGGTATGGAAGGTATTGGTGAACTCTGACATTGCTTGGCCCCTCTCTTACCACGGTGTGGCCCATCTCATGTACTGGTCCTCATAGTTTCCAACGGGGTAATACTATTCCTGTACCGCATCCAGAAAAAAATCCCAAGTGGGCTCGATCCCATATATTCCAGGCTCCTGTGTAGAACTTTTCTCCCAGTAAGTTTCCCACCAATGTTTGACATGGGGGAGAGCCTTAAGGAGCGTGAGGGTGATCTTTTCTCTGTCGAAAAAATTGTGAACAGAGAAATAACCTTCAAGCATATTTAACCATTTGTCTAGGGCATCTGCATATATCTAACCTTCAAATACGGGAATATCAAAATTAACCTGTACCTTGAAAGGAGAGGTGCTTCCAAAATGGTCGTTTGATGAAGATGTGCATGTTTCTATCGGCAGAAGTTGAAGGATGTGGGAAAAATTCTCCATCATTTCATCCCTCTGTTGCGTGAGAGCTTGCTCAAGCAACAGATTGATAGAATCGGTTGCTCCATTGTTTTTCTTTTCTTCCACCATGGAGGGTTTCTTAGGCATGTGAGAGTGATTATCTTCAAGAGAGACAAGCTCGAGACCCAACTTTATATACTCAGACCTCGTCGGGGACATGTATTGAGAAAATGATCAGGAGCAGCCTGCTCTAATACCACTGATCCGGATTATTTTCGACACGAAATGAGAGCGGAGATATAATAAAGAAATATACAGAGATATCTCAGATATCCAACAATATAACATAAATGTATCAGAGATGCAACCATAAACACAGAGATACAGTAATACAATTTCTATTAATGAGTGAAAATGTACAAAGACTATAAAAATACAAAGTGAAAGACTCGTTAGAATGGTGGCAGCTTATCTCTGAGAAGAGATGTGACGACTACTCCCATTCGCAAGAAGATGATTACAATGAGGCTCTGAAGGCCTTTTTACAATAAACAAGAATTTCAAAAACCCTAGACATCCAAAAACCTAACCCTAGGAGATGAAGCACCAAAAGTCATGTGGGCCCTGTTTGGGTAAGTTAGTACATCAACTTCTTGGGGTCGTAACTTTTGCATATGATCTTTGTTTTAGGTGCACGATAGCCCTTTGGAAAGGTATCATCAAGGAGATTCATTTTGGGGGCTCAATCAGAGCCTTCAGCAATCATTGAGAAGCTCTATCTCGAAAAACCTTCATTTAGGCCCTCAAAATGGCCCTGGAAGTTAAAAACTGCTAAAAATAGTAAATTGCCAAAATTGCCAGAAAACTGTTTTGAGTGAGTTGGAAAAGGTGGGTGGCCACCGATATCCACCTGGATCACATTGTTTTTGTCTCTGACGTGTGAAGAACTAGTGTTACTATAAACATTCTAAATTTTTGACTCGAGATGTAGTGGGAACTAAATAAGTGGTTGATTCAACCATGTTTGGCATGCTTCATCTTTGATTTGTGCTCGTTGAGTAGTGATCCAGATGGATATTGGTGGCCACCCACCTATTCCAACTGGCTCCTCGTGTCCATTTTTGTTCATCACGTCTTTCTGTATTGTTTTATAGTTGTGAGTTCTACACTTCTGGGGTTGTCTAAAACCTCACACATTCTCCAGGTGGATACGGGTGGCCTCTCGCCTAATCCAACTGGCCTATTTTGTATGTTTTCATATCAACACATCTTGTTGTACTTTCAGGGTTTTTTTGAGGCCCTAAACATTGTTTTTTTTACTCGCCACAGTCAAACTGTAGACGGAGTTAGAGTCTGACGACGAAATGTGTAGTTCTCTTAAATACATTTCCAACGAGCTATCATGCACCTAAAACGAAGGTCATATGCAAAAGTTATCACCCTAGGAAGTTGAGGTACCAAATTACACCAACTTACCCATAGGGCCCACATGACTTTTGGCGTTTCACCTTCTAGGGATAGGTTTTTTTATGTCTAGGGTTTTGGAATTCATGATTAATATGAAAAGGGCCTATGGAACCTCATTGTAATCCATTCTGCTCAAACGGATGCGCGTAGCAGCCAAATCTCTTCTCAGAGATAGCTACCACCATTCGAGCAAGTTTCAGTTCTGTAGTTTTACAGTTTCAGCATATTTCATTGTTTAATAGAAAATATTGTTCACTGAATATTTGTGTTATTCTTCATATCTTTGTGTTTATGGTATTCAGTCTATAATCAATTCGTTCTGCTCCTAAATCTGGATCAAGTAGCCTCCTCTCGATTTGACATCATAGTGGGGTGAAATGGTAGCTGGTAGATAGATTGTTTGTTGTTAGAATCTTTGTTACAAAAATATTGAACATTAAATCGATGTTATTAGTACACAAAAAGAATTTAGCATGAACAAACTCTAGACCAAACATTTACTAGAAGCATGGAATTTTTTTTCAATAGTACAAATGCAGCCAACCACTTTATAAAACAAATGTCGAATTAAGCAATACAGTTACATTAATTCCATTGAAAATCCAAAAATACAATTACTCAATGATCTTTTTCTTATGCCCCAATTTGATGTCTAAAGGTAGTCACAACGCAAGTTGTCTTTGACGAGCGATTGGTGGTCTACAAAATTTATAGTTTATTAACAACTCATCACGAGGATATAGACTACATATTGTAGGCACAACAATCATTTTGGATACCTTCCTTTTCATAAACAACTCTTTGTCATTGGAGTGTTCCTCAAACGAACAATTTGCACTAAACAAAGACCAACTACAGTTATTTATGAACCCTACAATGTTCCCATGAGTGTGTGGATGACCATCGATACATAATAGGTTCTTCTTATTAAAGTTTTCAGAAACATAACTATTCATGCACATACTATAAATGGAAATGTTATGTTTGTATTTAACAATATTCAAGTAATTGGACCAACTATAAAGAGGATCACAAAATGGCATAAGTGTGGTTGACTGTCTGGAAGGAACAAATACATGTGAAAGGCTAAACAACCCAAGATTTGCAACATCTAGTTTATACTTGACAATCAATTATTTATTACCACAAAAGGAGAATTTGGTCCCAACACTAGGCATAGGCAAGGAAGATAGCTAAGTGCCACACAAAGCACATTTGTAACAAGTTTTTTATTTACTTTGTAGATGGATAAGAAGAGAGAAGTCATTGCTACCCTCCAACAATTTAACCAACCTTGGTGCATACTTGGACGTTTTTGCTCTCTACTTGTACAACTTTTTGGATCTCCTGGTAGAGACGTTTTGGGTAGTATTAATATCATACTTTGTCTCACTAGAACTCTAAGTTGACTCAACATGTTAGTCAATTTAATATGAAACATAATTGATTTGGCTTCCAACTTTTTTTAAAAGGAGCATATGGAAGTGTTCATGTGTCTTTTTATACACTTTTTATATCACCTATTGGACCTTTAACTGCAGTAGCATGTATTATACTGTCAACTTTGGGTAGTCATCCATTAATATAATGGGATCGTGTGACATGTAGAGGGTTCACCTTCAACCCTTTACAATTTAAATAGCCATGTACTATTGGGGTGTCATAAAAGAGATCCAGTTCACAGTGAAGTACCATTGGCCTAGGATGGTTACTAGAAGAAGGCATGTTACAACTGGCAAGGTAAGGTGGCTCTCCATTTTCATCTACCATTTGATTGTTGTATCTTGCTCTTGATAAGATCTTGTGGCCTTTTTGGATTAGTGGAATATTGTGTGCATTCAAACTTGATCCCAAATCAG
>SNQJ01S0008430.1:305915-319094 GCA_010110895.2 Picea sitchensis | reverse complement strand
TGTACGTGCGTCCATCCTGCAACGTGCATCAACACATATACATGCGCATGAATATTGATCTTTTCTTGCAGCCTGGTCTATGTATTTTCCTAATCTGTTGCCAATAATTTGGAGAGACTTCGGGTTCCAGTAGTGGAGGGGGAGATGGGGAAGCCGCACCCACACTGGAACAACAGATGGGACATCCTGAGCTGGGTCAAAGTCCGGCGACCATTTGTTGAGATATAGTCCTTGGGGGCCCATGAAATAAGGTCCGTTTCTAAAGATTAGGCTTCTGTCCTTTGCACTTTCAAAAACGAAGATGAAGAACCCTTTGCCTACGAAATAGCTCTTGATTCCTTCTTTGATTAATGGCTTCCAATTTCTCTGTGTCCACTCCTCTACTGACTTAGGCGAGGGCCAGAGGCCCTTGAACTGGCCTATGAGCCCTTTCTCAGCAAGATTAAGAGCTGCTTTACAGGTTTCTTCTTCAGGAAGAGCTACCGAGGGTATGGCATCCATTCTCTTAACGAACTTCTGCTGATTGGCTGAAGGCTATCGCTTGGAGATCGAGTCCATCATTGCTTTAAAAGCAATTACTTCAGGAGGGGGCAGGGGAGGGTCCAGAGACACCGGATCCCCAGGGGGCGGCATGACTGTTCTCTGGACAGTCCCAGACGGCCCATATGCTCGGCTAAAAAAGAGGAGGGGGGCCCAGGAAGGCCCTGGAGGGAGATCGGGAGGCCCAGCAGCAGGAGCTGCCAGGCAGGGAGGCCGCAGGAGGCAACATGGGGGCGCAGAGAAGCTAGGTCTTTATCAAATTTTAACAATTATGATTATGATGAATTAAGTGAAGAATTAAGTTTCTTAAGGAAAGAAAATGATGAATCATTCAATGATTTTGCAATTAGGTTCAGACATGTTTGTACTATATTCCCTTTGAAAGAAATGCCTCTTATTAATAAATGGTTTCAATATCTCATTTCTCTCTCAGACAAGCAAGATCAATTAATTGTTAACCAATGTGATTGAGAACTAATACTCAATCTCAAAATGGTTTAAAAGTTCATGATGATATTGAAGTCATTAAAGCACCACATTTTTTTGTCAACTTCCTTCATTTTGGCAGATCAGGAGCAACATAACATTTTACAAGATACGTGTGTCGCCTCTGATATTTCTTTTCCAATAATGTATTTTTCTATTGAGGAAGGAACATTGAATTCAAAAGGAGACCGTGGTCAAACTCTCCAAGATATTACAATTGTTTCTAAAGTAAAAGAGATGGAATGTGAATTTGTTAATCTTTTTGTGAGTAAAACTTCCCTTCACTCATGTGAACAGGTTCAAGATCAATTAGTGGGAGATGACAACATTGGTCAAACTAGTAATGAATCATCTAATTCTGGTAATTTTCTCTCACATTCACCCTTTTATGATGAACATGATTTAGTCTTGGAAAATATCTCATGTTCTTTAAAAGAACATATGATGAGAGATGATTTGTTTATTCAAGGAGAGGGAACAAAACCAAAATTTGAAATGCATATACCTATCATTTCAAGAGATGCATTTCATCTCCTCAATTCTTATACATATTATTCCTTCTACACTGATATTTTTTATCCTAATGTTGTGCAATTGTGTGTTCCATATTACCTTGGAGAGAATTCAACATTATATAATCAAGTACAAATTAATAGAGATTACTGAATAGAAGATAAAGAGGAAACTAATTCTGCCCATGAACATATTAATTTTTATTCTCATCAATTATTCGTGGGTAAATCAAGAAATGATTTGAAAGGGTCCCAAACTGCATCTTCCATCGATTCATCTAAATTTGTGTTTAAAGAAGGATCTAAATTTTTCCATGATTAATTATTTGAGGTTGAAAAGTATAATCAACCAAATACTATTACCAATGATGATTATTCAAAAATGTTGGTTGTTCCATTTAGTTCACCTCAAATAGTTAATCTTTAAGTATTCGAGCTCAATGGAAAGTTTCAAGAGAATGGGACACTTCTTTTCCGATTGAATATCACAATAAGTTCTTGCAATCTTGATGTGACCTTTTTACAAGATTCTTTCCATGATAATCTAATACTTTATTCTCGTCGGGAATATTTTCCGTATGTTAATTCTTTCGAACAATCCCATGTTAGTATTTTCATGTATTATGATAGGATTGGAGATTGGTTGGAGTATTCATATCTCGAAAAGTTTCCAGGGAATGGCAAGATTGTCTTCACCTTATTTAGAGATCAAAGAGGTAATTTTGAAACACTCATTTTATATCCTTCAGATGCAGAAAATATAGAACGAAAGGAAAATTGTTGAGAGAATGGGGCACTTCAGTCTAGGCTGATGATTATGTCAGGTCCCCATAACTCTCACAAGCTTCACAATCTCATTTTTTCATGTTTTTGTGACCCATATAATGACAAAATTACAGAATGGCTGGAGGATTAATACAAAAAGAATGTTCAAGGGAATGGTAAGGTCATGCTTGCTTTGTTTTTAAATGATGATGATAAAGGTAAGTATGATGTATTTTTGTCATATTTCGATATGCTACCATTCTTGTTACTAATATTCAATTTTTTTTTCATTGCAGGATTGGAGTTACTCCGATGGCTACATTGGAAGCATAACTTCAATCATTATTTTGATTTGTTTAGTAGTTAGAGTAGGTTTCCTTCAGTTTTCTTTCTCAATCTTTATTTTTGTAATAATGCAGTTATGAACACAAGTGGGTACACCAAGAGAACCATAATATGAATGTTGTCAGGGAAGTCCACCTTAATCCTTTTCTCTTTGCTTTTTCGTTTAATATTTCTTTTCAAAAATGCATTATCATCATGGAAATTTTAAAATGGAAAGTAAAGAGATAAGTAAATTTGAACTATCAATTCACGCAAATTCAACCCTGACCCAAGGTGCCATGAGTAGGATTGCACTCATCTTAATAAGTATTTTTCTATTTTATTTTAGTCTCTTTTATTTTTAATAATAATGCTTAGTCAAAGTAACATCTTATGCATCACTATCTTAAGAAAAGAACTTGCTTGCACATGAGATTTTATATGATTTAGTTCTTCCTTTACTTTACAGTGGGATGCTAGTAGATCCCAAAGCTAAAGTTTATATTTCGCCAAAACAATTTCTGAAAGTGTGTTTTTGCTATTTCGATTTTGTTTTTTTTATGCACTTCTGATTTTGAATCCTATTAATAAAATTTGATTTGGTTTGTTGTGTGTTTTTTGTTTTCTTTGAATGATCTTTCTTCTTGACTGTCTTTTTGAATAAATATATTTCTGATCAAAGAGTGATTGTTGAAGGAAGCATTCATTTTAAGACTTATGTTTTTAAAAGCAATTTGAAATAGTTCAAACAGTTTCTGATGTTAAGGTTCAGCTCAGATAATTGATTTGTAAGTCAATTGAGTACTATGAAATCCTAAATGGTGTTTGTCAGAGTATTACCCCTTAAATGTGTCAAGATCTTTGGGAATTACGATTATCCTTAGACTTTTTACACCGTCCCTGTTCTTAAAAGATCACTTTTAAGTGCTTCCCCATTCTCTAGATGATTTCTTAACTGAAATCTAAAATCTCTAAACAATGATAAAACTTTCAATGTTGAAAGAAAATAAAAAAAAGTGATCAATTGTTCACTTGTATTGCAATTAACCTCCAGTATCACCCCTCTCTCTTTGTCATCAATAAATCTATAATTGTATTATTATTTAAAAGTGGAATAAGAGGGTTGGAAGAACTTATGTGTGGGAAGTGTGTGTAAACCCGGCGGGGTACTGAACAGGCTCGTTGGTAGTGGGTAAATGCACACATGATACCAAGAAAACTTCGTCAGGGTACTGAACAGGCTTGTTGGAAGCAAAGCAATGTCGAGTCGAGAGGTAGTAGGTATATGATTTTAAATTAACTTTTATGGAAGTATGCATCATGTGGATACAACTATTGGATGGGATTAAAGCATTTGAGTGGGTTAAATGGCATCCCTGTCGAGGCTATGGACGCTTGCTAGCAGCAGTGGCTATGTCAAAGGTATTGAAGTCTTTTTATAAACATCATGACTCTTTGATTAAAAAACAACTTCAGGTTATAATCGTCTGTAAAAGAATTATTTTCTTCTTTTCTGATATTTTTCTATAAATCTGAGCTAATCTTAATATTGTGCAATATTAAAGTGGATTTATTTTAAGGCAGCTTAAAATTATATCCAAGTCTTATTCTTCTTCCCTGTGATGAAATTTTAATAGGTCAGAGATAACTGCTTCTCCCAGTGAGTCACCATTTGTTGGGCCCCAACAACCCCCTTCTTTATTTTTAATCAAAATCTAGTGTCCCTCAAAGTTTTAATTGGATTCTTCGGGTTTTTTTTCCTTTGTCTTGATTGGATTGGTATTGGTTTTCTTTGTTTTGAGGTTGGTTTGATTTTATATTCTTTTCTTTTTTGGGGTTTGAATTTCATGAAATTCAAATGCCATTTTGTTTTTATTTCTACATATTTTTTATGTTGATGGACGAGCTTCATAATTTGGGAGTTTGTTATTACCTCTTCCTTATTGAATTTATCTGCTATGAGAATGTCTTGGTTGAAGACTTGTATTAATAACAATGATTTTACAGGAAGAAGTGACACATCGTTTCTATGACATTTGTTCATAGTTGATCAATTTTGAATGAGGGAGAGACGAACATAGAAATCTTAATTTAAATGAAAACATTAATTTTTATCAACTCGTTACTTTAGTTTAAATTATGATTATGTTTTCATCTTTTTCTCAATAACAATCATTTTCAAAAAATCATTTAGTAGGTTTAACTAATTAAATTATATTTTCAATTTGCATCTCATTTCAAAATAAAAATAAATAAATAAATAATTATCTATCATTTGTTTGATTTTGTGAAAACACAAATTTAATATTTTTCTCCTCTCCATCAACTTGAAGCTTCTAGAATTTTAAGATCATATTTGAAAGGAAAATATAAAGAATGTTTGTTTAGAACTTATAGATAGTTTAAATTAATTTCAATTTTATTGTTCTAGATTTTGTTTTATTCACAATTTTTAGGTTATTAATTTGGTTTCTTTTTGTTTCACAGGTTTCTATTATCAGTTATTTGGTACGGATCTGATCATGGATTGATTTTATTATCTAAATACGTTCAATATAATTGATCCAAAAATAATATTGGATTGTTGCAAATAATTTATGAGCAACAACAGATAAGATTTGGAAATGCGTTCAATAACACACAGACGATTTTGCGAGACATGTTTCAGCCAAACTATAAGGAATCCGAAGAAATGGTTGAAAACCCATCTGCGAAATGGACCCATTTAGCTTAAACAAGGCAATTTTCCCAAACAAATGTACGATTTGAGAGATATGCATGTCTCTTTAAGAGGCAAATTTCAGGTGGCCGAAATTATTACTGACACCCAGACTGTTCATTCATTGTATAAATATATGAGAAAGTTCAGAGCCAGGAGATCCAAGAAATTCAGAGGAGGATTTTGATCCTTTATTCTTTGTATATTATTTATTTTGTAACATTTTATTTTCAAATGGAGTAACGAATGCTTGGAATTTTAGGAGAATAGACGAGTATTTTCGAAGAAGAATATGAAATTTCAGATTGCTTAATGGATTTTGTCCTGTGAGTAAACTGGTTTTATTTTCATTATAATATCTTCATATTCTTTGAGTAATCGATTATGCATTGATTTAAATTAGCTTTAGATTGTTTTATCAATACATGGTTAATTTCTATCATTTATGTATTAATTTTTGCAATCTTTAAGAGTCTATTATCCCAAAAATTCTTCATGTATCATATGATGAACATATTTTGTTGAAACTATATGAGAAAGTAGTTTACTCTTTCTTTTTTGTCTTATGTAGACTGTGCACTATTTTTTTCATTGTCTTCTCATGTAATTTATCGATTTGAAATGTTATATGTCTTCTCATTGGCTTCTCCCCCTATCTGAATGCCTTTAATCTTCCTCTAAATAATCTCTCCCCTTTTGAACAATGGATATCACTCTGATGTAATGCTGAAAACGCATCGAACATACTCATAGGGGGAGTATGTTCGATGTATTTTCAGCATTACATCATAGTGATATCCCTTGTTCAAAAGGGGAGAGATTATTCAGAGGAAGATCAAAGGCATTCAAATAGGGGGAGCAACCCCAAGGAGAGTTCAAGCAAGGAAGGAGAATCAAAACATTAAGAACAGGAGTTCAAACAAGGGAGAAGCCCCAAGGAGATAGCCCTTTGCCATTGATGTCAAAGGGAGAGATAATCACATTGATGTGATTATCTCTCCCCATCAATGGCAAGGGTTGTCCCTCTTAGTATGAGCTCTCACTGAACTGATCTATCTGAATGCCTTTGTGTTCTCTGAATAATCTCTCCCAACTTTTGAACAAGGGATATCACTCTACGATATGTCTTGAAAATACATCAGACATACTCCCATTGACGCTCCCACAGGAATTATGCCCACCGGTGCTCTTTCTACAAATATGGGTCTCTTTTCATTTATGCATCACGATAAATATCTCCTCCTAGAATCATGGGAGAAGAATAGCTCCCTAGGGGTATGTCTCCCCCTATGCTTCTCTGCAGAGATGAACAATATGCTACCATGCAGTGATGGGTGGACTTTTGTTCATGCATCAAACTTGTGATATACCATTCATCCTTGAAACAAAGTATATGTCAACAATGGAAATAGAGAATCATGAACAATACATCCTGGGGTACATCATGTACCAAAAGGTGCCCACCATGCACAACATCCATGTACATCAGCAATGGCATGACAAAATATATCATCCATGGAAATGCTTATCCACATATACCCAACATGTGCATCTACGCCAATATGTCAACGTATTGCATCTACCAACATGAAACAAGTATTGCATCTATCCAAGTATGCCAAACCGTACCAAATCGCAAGTGTGCATCAGCCCACATCATTACTTGCCAAACAAATTGTATATCAACCATCGCGTCAATGACTAAGATTCCCCAATGATGTACAAAGGAATGACTATCAATCTGTGTCTCAGTAGTAGTATCCCATCCACATGAAAATTCATGCACCATGATATCCAACAATGCCATGTGCTTCCAATGGCCATCCTTAATATATATTAATGAAACTTCCAAAAGTACCATCCGTAGCCTCCAGGATCAACATCAAACCATACTCATGGGTTGGTGTCATGCAATCGAGGATTTGTTTTACATAATCCAATGGATGAACACCTAAACCTGCAACAAATATTGTCAAAAACTGCAACAAACAATGCCATACCCTGCAACACAGAGTTATACCATCACATCAAAACTCAAATCCATGTGCATTTCCTTTTTACCAAGGGCTTTTAACATACCGTGTACGCTACACCAATCGAGGTGCATGTGTTACCGCGACCTATTGAGGTCAGGCGATGTGGACCGATCATCACCAACGGTACGCATGTGCCTTGATGAAGTAACGTTTGAACTCAACTGATCTTTCAATTCGATGTGGCTTCTCGTCTTCTTCTTATACGTAGATGACCCTTCTCTTCTAAGGAAACTTGAGCTTTCTGGTATCGCTAACCAAAGGTATCTCCCTTTCTTACTTCATTTCCTTCTTCTAGCCATGTTATCTTTATGTGAAGTCATCATCATGAACTTTCTTCTTGTGTTCCGGCCTCCGAGTTGTGGCCAAATCCACTATAATTGTAGAATCTCATGGGAGTTAGGTTGGGCAGAGAATATGTCCCTATTTGAAGTCGCATCTCCAACACCTTGTGGTGTTATGAAGATGCTCATTATATCTTTTTTCATAAGATCTACATTCAAGCTTTGTGACCATATCCATTACATGAATACCAAAGCAAAGGTATGAAAATACTTTCATACCTTTTCTTTGGTGTCCCAAAAGTAATATTTCTTGATTTCTTCCTTGCTTTGTTCTTTTGAAATTTTCTTTTGCTTGTAGATGGTTGTTTTGCAACATTATCTTCTTTCTTTGATGGACTTACCTCAAAAAAGCATGAGGTAAACCCATCAAATAAGGAAGACAATGTTGCAAAGACCTGATTTATCACATGAGTAGTTATTTGTTTCCAAGATCTCATCCAAGATTAGGTAGGCTATTCAAAATTTGTTTGACTTTTCCACCCTTCTTTCTAAGGTCAACAATTTTGGCTTCTAACTTGCAACATGAATATTCCTTTTCATTTTATTTGAATCTTCAATGGTTCCTCTCTTTTGGCTTCTTCAATTTGGGTCTTGATGGACAATAGTTTCAAGGCACTAATCTCATCATCTATATTCATGTCTTCTTTTTCCGATTCTTTAGTCTTGTGATCTCTTCTTCCTTTTCTTCCTAATTTAGAAATCTCTTCTTGTTCTTTGAGCATTTCCATTTAACTTCAATATGTGCCTTTGACTCCTCTAAGAGCTTCTTAGTGTTATCCGAAGATAGTTATAGTGTGTATAAAAGTGATCGCTCCTATACATGTATAATTCCTCTTCAATTTCTTTTTGATGTTTTAATAGATTTTCTTCTATTCTTTTCATGGGATAAATACCATCAAATTTACACAAGCGTATCTACATCCTCTTCTTCACTTGTAGAAAAATTCATCATAAATCGTCCTAAATTGCATTCAAGGGCTTTTAGAGTGTTAACTTTACACCTTTGATGATATTGATGGGTGAGTCTTCAATTTCTTCTTTTCTCTTCCTTGCTTTGATATGTCTCCTCTGGCTTTAGCCATAGATCCCTTGGCGGAGGTGCATTTGTCCCATGTTTTCTCTTTATTAGGGCTTGAGAGTCCACTAAGAATTGTATTGAGGCAATGCATCATTCTTCTTTCCAACTTCCCCTTTGGGCTGCAAACTTTGACTTGTTCTTCAATGGAACATATATATGTTTGCCCCTTCAGTTACTCCCATTGTCTTCAAATACACTCTCATCTCTCTATTCTCCAAATTAGAATAGTTTCCTCATCAAGGATTGGAACTTCATCATCCATTTATTGGTCCTATGGATCTCCCTTCCAAGCTTGTTAAGGCTTGTAGTGAGGCCACTCATTACCAATTGTTGGACACACCTACCACACACACTTAGGGGTGAATGGAATTGTGGGGCTCTTTTTCCCAAAACTTCCCTCTTGCACAAAAACTCATCAATTAGCATTCAACATTCATTACCCATTGTTGTCATTTGCCTTCAGTTAGATGTGAGCACATATCAGCATATATCAACCAATATATCATCAACAAGTCATCACCACAATGAACACAAGATGTATGTACATTTTCCTTTTATTACAGACTAAAATCCTTGGGTTTTATCGGCCAACAAGCCGAATAGAGTCCTGACTCTGAGAGAACCAACTCTGCGAAGACTCGAAAACGTTTACCGATTGGCGAGATGAGGCAACAATCCCTCAACTTGATATCAATGCACCGCTGCATGAGCATCAATAACCAACGTGTGCCAAACAACCTGTAGTAACTGTACCATAAACAAGTGCATCCAACCATGTACCAAATTATATACCAATCATGTGTCAACTACTCATCAACAATGACTCCTCAATATGTACCAACATCATCGACTTCGCCCACCTCAATGGCATATATGTGCCAACTCATCGATTGCTTGTCTCCAACCATGAATAGTTTTGGATTAGTCAACAACCTAACTTGAAATAATCATTGCTGCTCGCGGAATAAAGAGATGGCGGCTGATAGAAAATATTCTTGGGAGTTATTGAACATGCAATTCCTCCAAAGTGGCACGCTACTTGGAACCCTCTCATAAAGGATTCACCATAGCCATGATTCCAAGTTTTCTCTTAGGTTTTTTAACCGTAACCATTTTAAAAACTTAAAAAATATAAAAAATATTTGATAAATATATCTAAAAATGTTCGCAGGAGAAATACTAACGGCCTTATTATAACCAACACAATTGGTTTTCAGCGAATTTGGATCTGTTATGAAAAGATTATGAAAAGCGTGTTTTACCCAGAGACGCGATTTTTGACTAGTTTGGACAGCCACAAACCTATTTTCGGGTGTAACAAACTTCCACCACCGACCCCACAAGCTGAATTTTTTAACCATGGATACTTGGATATGTTTTCCTCACTTTCGCTTAGAAATTTAGGTCACGAATCGTTATATAAAAAGTTATAGCGAAAATGGGTGAGATGACCTGAAAATAGCTTTTATACCTTAGAAGCACCATCAAAATTTATCCCTTCCTTGCATTTTGACCTTCTTTTCTTCACTTTCCTCGGAGATTCGGCTTAGATATCATTTGGTTCCCTCGGTCACCTATAGATATTCAATATCCTCAAGTGTTCCACACCAAAATGCTCAAGAAGCTCTCCATCAATACTCGAATGTATTCCACAAAGGAAGCTCTCCGTTGTTCCACAAAAAGGATGATCTAAAGGAGACCATTGCTATCTTATTTATACTTTCATCCAACTGGGTCCTTAATATTTCTAGGTCCTTAACCTATTTTCCTTATTTTAGGGTTAACCCGCTTTCCATAAATAGAAGTTCTCAATGCTTTTAACATTTAAATATTCCTTCTTGATTTTGTCACCTTACTTTTATCATTTCTTGATTTTTTTCATATCTTGATTATTTAAATAAATCCACCTTGAATTGTCACTTTAATTTATCGTTTAAATAATATTAACCCATTTCTGGAGTCCCCTTAACCTATTTTCCTTATTTTTTAGGGTTAACCACTTTCCATAAATGTTCCTTCTTGATTTTGTCCTTACTTTTATCATTTCTGCAGTTTTTGTCACTTCTCGATTATTTAAATAATCCGCCTTGAATTTGTCTTTAATTCATCATTTAAATAATGATTTATTCTAGGTCATTTAACCTATTTTTTCTTATTTTGGGGTTAACCACTTTCCATAAATATTCCTTCTTGATTTTTTGTCACCTTATTTTATCATTTATTCTTTTAGGTCCTTTGACTTCTTTGACCTTGGGGGCTTCAAGCCTTCATGTGGGGGTCCTTCATCTTTGTAAGGCCATAACTCTCAAACCAGCGGAGTTATGTGACATTCCACCTTCCACGGAAATGGCATGACAAGCGCCTTCCATCTGGGATGGTTTCACCAACAATTTCTTTGACCTTCATCTCGTTCCTCAGCCTGAGCATGGGTCCTCCAACCTTGCTTTCTTCTAGGATAACTCAATCGAAGTAAAGAGTCTTCAAAAAAAGTGAAAGGAGTTTTCACCATGATGGGACCACTTTGGAGTTTATACGTTTGTACACCTTATCAATCATGATAAGACAATGAAATGAGCATGGGTCCTCAACCATTCTTCTAGGATAAGTCAATCCATAAAACCATCTTCCAGTGAGGAATTTCACCATAAAGGGGACCACTTTGGAGTTTAAATCCATTTGTGCACCTCAATCATGATAAGACAATAATGAGTCATCTATACATTTTCCAACAATTGCATCATATACCAATGGAACCACATCTATCCATCTTCATCATGTATCAATGACAACTCATTGATCCATCTTCATCTATGCATTCTCATCAGGAAAATACATATTATATTACATAAATCATCAATCAATCAATCCTTTGACATCAATCAATCCTTGACATCAATCAATGACATCAATCAATCAAACCATTGGCATCCAATGACAACATGATCCAACACTTTTAGTTATTTTAGGACCCTAATTAATGCTGAGCCATTAAACATGTCATGTTAGATCATACCAAATGGCTTAGGTTAAAGGAGACAACCCCAGTCTAGATCTATCCTTCTCATTGGCTGATTGTCCTTTAAACCCGTCCAACCAGTTGTTGAAAATAGGGGTTAAATGATATGTGTGTATATCCCAAAATATATGGCCGGTTGTGAGAAAAGTAAAATAGTTTATTGTATAGGCAGTTCTAAGTAAAACCTCTCTCGGTTTTCCAAATTCATCTCAGAGTTATTCCGGGATATTGGTTCGAAGGAAGTAAATACATCAGCAGGAGAAATCTGAAATCCCAAAATTATAGAGCTCAAATATTCTCCTATATTATCCAAAACAATGGCTTTTGTGAAAGATGTGAGAGGTTATTTAGTTTCATCCCATTTTGGAGAAAATCCTCTTTACTTTCCAAAATGAGTCTTAGTTTTCGGAATCCACCTAGAGAGATGGCTGATTAAACATTGTCGATTTTTGTGGGGAGAGGGTGGTATTTCAGTGGGTGGTAAATGGTATTTTAGAGGGTCCCAAATTACGTGGAGGTGAAAAGTGGGGAGGGTGGTTTTCATTGCCATGAAGTTTGGTGACATAGGGGGGTCAGAGAATAATGGAAAGGGTGCAGTGTTTAAACTTAGGATATGTTTTAGGTTTTTATTTAATTTGTTTTGTTATTTATTTATTTGTTTTGATGCTTGTTTTATTTGCTTTTTATGTTGTTTTGTTTTATTATTTATGTGTTTTATTTATTATGTAATTTTATTTGTTTTTATTTTAATTTTTTTAATAATTAATGAAAATTGGGGGGGGGGGTCCAGAATATGGAAAGGTGAGTGTTTTAAACTTAGGATATGTTTTTTCAGTTTTTATTTAATTTGTTTTATTTATTTATTTATTTGTTTTATTCTTGTTTTATTTGCTTTTTTTTTATGTTGTTTTGTTTTATTATTTATGTGTTTTATTTATTATATGTAATTTTATTTGTTTTATTTTAATTTTTTAATAATTAATAATTATTAATATTTTTTATATTGAAATCTTTTATTAATGTTTTGTATTAAAATAATATATGTTTTATTTTAATTTATTATTACACTAACCTAATTTATAACTTAAACGAACTAACCTGATTGCTAACTATTTAAATTATTAATTTAATTAGTTATTAAACTAATTAATATTTTATTTAATTATTTATCCTGGGCTATCTAGCTTTGTTTTATTTAGGGAAGAATGGTGGGAGAATGATGAAGTGAATGGATGGAAAGGGGATTAGAGGAACGAAAATAGATGGGTTGGCAAGGATAAGTAGATGATGTAGCAGGAAGATGGCTGAACGATGATGCAAAATGGAGAGGGAAGCGAGGCGAGTCAGCAAGCCAGGAACTTC
>SNQJ01S0008430.1:277697-294944 GCA_010110895.2 Picea sitchensis | reverse complement strand
TTAATTTAATAATTAGGCAGTTGATTTGAGTTATTATAATCATAGTTAGTATCTTGTAAATATATAATAGTTAGTAGTTTATAGTTAGATTAGTATAGTTAGTTTGAGTTTGCTTTATTAGTTTCTAGTTTCCTTAGTTTAGAATATTTAGCTCAGATCACTTTCTCTTTGGTTTCCTTACGAGACCTCAGAGCGGCCAACAGAGTCGTTAAACTCGTCAGGGTGGTCCATTCCGAACGGCTTGGGTTATTTAGACAACCCCGGACCGGTTCCCCTCTCCCAGTTGACGGACGGTCAATTTCACCCGTCAACACAACCCTCACTTAAATGATAAGCAATGGTTATGAAGGTATGTGTACACTTTTGGCACAGGGGCAGACCCAGGGTTCAACGCTTCAACAACGCACCAACAAAACCCTAACTACCGACCCTTTCGACAACACTTGCGAAGCAGATGAAGTCTCACTTGAGGTAGAGGTAGGGGGGTTTGCAGGACTCGGATGTCTGCAACCTAGCTAGGACACATATATGTGATTACAACACCTTAACAGAGAACTTAGCAGTTAACATTCATCAGTATTTAACCCATATTTACATCGTAGATTCAAACCCTAACTACAAAACAATGCAGTATTCAACCAGATCTAACACTTCCAATCACTTAGCACATCAAATATAGCATTCATTCACGTTACTAAGCACTAAACTAGTATATTAGATGCATTTAACATATATCATTGCACTAAGCATACATCACATCAATAACATAACAATTATAATGCACAAAGCATCCACAACACAAGATATATGTGGTTCACCCCAGTGTGGGGCTATGTCCACCAACTCTTCTCTTCTTTATTGTCTTCTCTCAATATTCTACAAGAACATAGACAGAGGAACCCACTTCGCATAGGACAGGAGATCTTTGCACACCTCACCAGATCCTCCTTCCCCAAGCTAGGTTTGAGCACAAAGCCTTATTATAATCTTCACACAAGCTTATTATACTCGCTTGCACTTAGATTTGCAATTTCTTAACACACAGTAAGCACAAAGCCTTTTCAATCAAATAAATCAAACTCTAGCACTTAGCACCACATCCCCTAGATCACTTATGTTTCTTACATCTCCTAGATGTCTATTTATACATTAAAAAAGGGCCTAAACATGGGTAAACCCATGGGCCGACATCCCATACCTGTTACATAAACCTTAAACCCAAATATGCCCTAAGAAGGGGCCTATATCCTGCAATCTCTGCTTCACCTTGCGCTTCGCCTTCGACCATCTTGTCAAAGTCCCAAAATTGGTCAAACATGAACAAGGTTCTCCAAAACTTGGTCAAGGGCCAACAGGCCCCCAACACTCACCTGCGACTCATCCCAAGTCACTCTGGTATGGGTAAATCTGCCTCAAATGCCTCGAGCTACTTCGACCTGTTGCTTTGTTAGAGCCTCCTGCTCAGTGAACTCTTGAATGACCTTCTCGGTGACAGGTCCTTCCAATCGTTGTTCAACTGAGGTCACTACTTGTTCTAGTTCTGCACCTTGTCCTTCAATCTCCTTAAAAAGTATGCAAGTTGCATCCTGCACTGGCTAGAGTCATTGGGTTACTTCCATGACCTTACTCTTAATAGCATGGACCTGCTGTTGAACCATGTGTTATTCATGGGCTCTTTTCATCCTCTCGACCGGTTACAATAGATTTCACTACAGTTGCACTGTTGTTTCTTGTTGTTTTTCCTCCTAGATTTGTGGCTCCAGTGTCCTGAGCTCAGGGTCCTCTATAAGGCGCTCGTAGGTCTGCACACTTTGACTATTGAGTTGTTTGCATTCCAAGGCTAATGCATTGATTCTCTCAACTTCACTCCTTGCAGTTTCTTCTCTTAGATATCGCACTTCCTGCAGAGTGCTTGGAACTGCTTGTAACTCTAGTTCGACTATCCTTTGTTGGAGCTGTTGAATGGCTTCGGCAAGATTCCCTACTTGTCTTTCTACTGGGTATTCTTCCATGTGTTCTAATCCCATCATAGAGAGAAGTTCTCTAATGAATTCTTCTTTAACTCCAATCTTCTTTGCAAGCAATTGTTCCTTCTCCTTCTAGATTTGCACTCTATCCTCTGCAAAATTGGCTTGGACATCATCTCTTTCTTGTTGCACAACTCGACATTGTTCTATGGATTGCTCTTTTGCTTGCTTTAAGGCCTCTGTGGCTTGTTCCTTTTCCTCCTGGACATGACGAAGGCGAGCTTCGGTCACATCTATTATTTGGTGGAGCTGGGCAGGTTCGTCTCCCAACACTGTTACTTTTGATTACGGGGGTGTGGTAGACACTGTGTGGTTGGAGTGGAGGGCTTGTTGTACCCCTTTTAGCTCTGCTTCAATTCTTTCATACATGGTCTCTTGTTTGTATTCATTGCGCTGTACGATATCTTCTAACGTATCATAGATAGCAGGGATGATGAAATCTATGTCATCCATCGTGAGCATAGTCAGCATATGTGGTTTAGTAGCTTTGGACTTCTTCCACGATGTAGGTTTTGTGGGGGAAACCTTTCTTTTCTTGGAGGTCTTAGCTTCGTCAATAGGTTCCCTAGGTAGTGTTACTTCTCCTTTTTTCTGCTCATTTTCTTCTCCTTTATCTTCTTCTTTGTCTTCTTATTTGTCTACTTCATCATCACCTCCCCCTTAAGGTGATTCTGAAGCAGTCTCTTTTGATGCATTGTTCATCTTTTGTACCTCTTCCTTTTTCTTCCTTCTGCTATTGTTCAGTGAATCATACTCTTTTTGAGTGACCATAGGACTTCCAATTAGGTTGGAGTCAGACAGTTCTGCCTGGTCGACTAGTACAAGGAGCTATGCAGGACACTCCTTAGTTATTTCTTCCATGTCCTCCTTAGTGAGCTTGTAGTAAGATTGGAGATCTTCTTTATGTTTGTCTCCTTGTGCAGGGATATAAATAAAATGTTTATATGCATGGAACTTCAAAAATGGTCTAAATATGTGCAGGGTATTCGGTGTCATGCGAGGGGAAGACTCAATAGCCCTCTTCAACTGCAGGTAATAGGTGTGGAACATCGTGTTTGACTGCCATTGTTTAGCGATGTCACTCGAATACCAGAGCATGGTGAACTGGGAAGCTAAGGGTTCTGATGGCTCAATCTCAGGGAAGGTCACACCTTTCGACATATCCCAAGAAATGAAGTCAATCAAGATCAGCAGCCAACTGAAGTGGAACTCGTAGCCCTGATCTTGAGCTTAACAGTAGTCTTTCTCTAACCGTTTGACGAGGAAGCTCGCCCAGTTCATTTTTATCCCTTCCACACATTTTCCTACGAGGTCAACGAAAAACCCCATGACCTGCATGAATTTTTTCTTCCTTACTAGCTTACCAGCAATCAACTGGCAGGCAAGGTGCACTGTGCCATTCTATATGGAGGGTACCTTGTAGCCCCACTTTCCCTTTTCTACATCACCATAGGTGTCTTTGATTCTCTGTGCCAGGGTGCAATCTACAGCCTTTCTTGGATAAAATTCTTGTGGGTCTGGTCCTTGCATGCTTAGTCTGGTGATCATATGGATCAGCGCCAGATCGACGGTGATATGCATGTCCAACCACATATAAACACCATGGAAGCACGACAGTAGGATCTTAACGCACGTGTTAACCTCCTGAAGTCTTCCGAAGTGTGGTATCTTCATCACGTTTAGGATAGTGGACCTCACGATGTCCATGGTCCATGGCTGGGGGATGATCTTCAACCTCTTCCCCTTTGTCTTGGTCAAATACTTGTATGTTGTGAACATGCCATAGATATTACAGTCTCCTAGGTTATAGTCACTGATCTTCAACATCAAAATCCTCTCCAACTGCAGTCTGACTGGGTGTATCCCCTTCGGGAGGTACGCAGTGATGACTATGTAGTCGAAGTCCCTTGAGATGTTGTCAAGACTCACCGTGCCAGCCAAAGGTGGGATGTAGACAGGTATGATAGATGGGATGAGCTTCGCATTCGCTAAGTCATCATGATTATTCGTTCATTTCTCTGTTTCATCTTGGGATGGTCCAAATCCATGAGCAGTCGACGGGGATGCTTGCACTCCTTTCATCGACGAGGCTTGGATTCCTGCGCACATCACCTTCTCGTCCATGAGGTCTATTAGGATCTCTTCGATGTCTTTTTATACTGCTTTAATTTCATCCAACATGCACACTCGAGATATGATATCTCAGGTCGGTGAACAACACTCAATGTAACAGAATGGATGGGAAGGTCTCAATGATCACTATGCGAAAGAAACTATTTCTCTGTGAGCTCAGATAATCACAATTGGAAAAAGTGTTATCGGTGTAATGCTCGACGGGATAAATAGACAACGACATAACGAACTCTACCAATGGGAAGGAACACCTCATTCAATGTTATTCCATCAGTTATGGCGCAGTCCCAACAGTCCAGTGGCAAACGTTCCGGCAATAACAACGTTTCTAGCCATTTTAGAGAATCATACTAACGATCGGGATGCTTCCAACGGTCATATTTATTCGTCATGTAGAAGTGCCAATTTATGTTGTTCTGATATCCCAATGAATTTCCTGTTCTACAAACCTTTTTTCTGCAGAGTCCTCCCTGGAACTTCTTGTAACTTTTCTAACTTTTCTTTCTTCTTGTTGAGTTTTCTAGATTTCTTTCCTGTAATCTAAGTCACTCATTTCCTCTTTCCATTATCATTCTTATCTCCTCTTGGCATGGTAACTTTTCACTATGGAGGGTCTTTCATAGGGTTCGAGGTTAATACTTCTTCTCTTTCTAGGGTAGGTGCTCTACTCTCTTGTACAAACAAATGTTTCAAGTATTCTTGTGTTCTTTCAACTCCGCCATCCAGATCTCTGGTCCTTAGTAGCTTCGACTGGTCCTATTGTTCTTTCATTAAGTGCGTTATTCTCCTAGCCATGAAATCTCTTAGTTCTTTATTTTTTTGTTCTAGATCCTCCTCTTCTTGTTTCCTTCATATCTGATCTTTCTCAATCCAGGCTTTTCCTAGCAAAATAGAAAATGGGGTGTTGTTCTCAACAAATTTAACGATCTCAAATTATTCTTCTGTCGAAGTGCTATGAGCACTCATAGGTATCTGGGTAAGTATTCCACATAGGGTTATTATCTTTCCTCTAAATAATCCTATTCCTCTCAATGAAGGAACCATAGTGGGCTTTCCCAAAATTTCCCAAGTTCTTTCTATCATGATATTCACTTGTGTTTCCTCATCCAAGACACAGTCTATGTCAAAGTGTCTTGTTCTTGTTTCGATGCATTCCTTCTCTTTTAAGATCTCTGATAAGTTGATATCTTTGTGATCGTTCAAGGTTTCTTTCATTTGTAATAATACAGTCTCTTATTATTTCTAGGGTTCTATCATATCCTTAGTTTCTTGGCATGTCTCATAGTTTTCTTGTCTCATATTCATTTTTTCAACTTTATCAATCATTCTAGGGAAATCCAAAACTTCATGTCTTGTAGACTTACAACAAAGGAAAATAGGACCTCTACCAGGGCATTCCTTAGCAATATGTCTTGGTCTTATGCAACTATAGCAAAGATTTAATCCTCTCTTTTGTTTAAATGACCCCCAACCTTTCTTTTACTATGCACTGGGATCACAATAACTAACCTACAAGAAATTATTTCTAGGATCTTGCATCCATTTGTTATTCCAAACATTCTTTCTGTGTATAGGAATAACATATCTTTCGCTATTCTTATCAGATATATTCATATCAAATATTCTTTGTTCTAGTTGTACCCTAGTTTTCAGACTAGGACCAAATCTATTAAACATACCTAGATGCATTCTTTCGAAATACAAATTTTCACTTATCTTACCTTTATTAGAGCACAAAGCTTCAATATATTACCTCTTTTATTCAGATCGGACTTCTCGTCTTAGCACAAATATTTGAAATTCAAGTAGAATACTGCGCACTAGGGTAGCAGATCTATGCACAAAGCTTTCTCTTTTCTTCAGTTCCCAGCAACCACAATTCCAGGTACCGACAATGGAACCATTTGTTGAAACAGGGGAAGACCCAAGGTTCAATGCTTCAACAATGCACCAACAAAACCCTAACTACCATCCCTTTCGGCAACACCTGCGAAGCAGATGAAGTCTCACCCGAGGTAGAGGCAGGGGGGGTGCAACACTCGGATGTCTACAACCTAGCTGGGACATAGATCTGTGATTACAATACCTTAACAGAGAACTTAGCAGTTAACATTCATCAGTATTTAACCCTTATTTACATCACATATTCAAATCCTAATTACAGAACATCGCAGTATTCAACCAGGTCTAACACTTCCAAGCACTTAGCACATCAGATCTAGCATTCATTCACGTTACTAAGAACTAATCTATTATATCAGATGCATTTAACATATATAGTTGCACTAAGCATACATCACATCAAAAACATAACAATTGTAATGCACAAAGAAACCACAACACCGAATATACATGGTTCACCCTAGCGTGGGGCTATTCCCACCAAGTCTTCTCTTCTTTATTGTCTTCTCTCAATCTTCTACAAGCACAGAGCCACAAGAACCCACTCTACATAGGATAGGATATCTCTGCACACCTCACCAAATACTCCTTCCCCAAGCTAGGTTTGAGCACAAAGAATTCTTATAATATGCACACAAGCTTCTTATACTCACTTGCACTTAGCTCTGCAAGTTCTTAACACACAGTAAGCACAAAGCCTTTGCAATCACATAGATCAAACTCTAGCACTTAGCACCACATCCCCTAGATCACTTATGTTTCTTACATCGCCTAGATGTATATTTATACATTACAAAAGGGCCTAAACATGGGTTGACATACCATACCCATTACATAAACCCTAAACCCAAAAATTCCCTAAGGGGTCAATATCCCGTGATCTCTGCTTCGCCTTGCACTCTGCATTCGACCAGCCTGTTGAAGTCCCAAAATTAGTCAAACGTGACCAAGGTTCTCCAAAACTTGGTCAAGGGCCAACATACACACACTTGCATGAGATCGTTTTAGGTGAATTTCCTAATCTTTTAGCAGAATGGATAGAAATATTTGTGGAAAATACTGGTATACATAGACCAATTGTGCCAAAGAACTGAACTCCTATTATAAACCTAATTTGCACCCAGCCTACATACCTGGCCTCAGGCCTTGCTATTTGCCAATTTCTTGAGCCAAGCTCGTCTAAAAAACCCTCTTTTTTGAGGCACACGTGCCCTGGCCTTCTATAGCCCACATATGCACGCATCCATATGCCTGCATGCCTTCTACAACCCGCGTATAATGACAAAATCATGAAAAATGGAAACTTGCAGATGGGAAACAGATTTTCAGGGAATTGTTAAAACCGTTTGACTTCCTATGGCCCATCATTTAACTGGATAACTACCTATCAAACAAGGGGTAGGGGTCCCATTTAAAAAAATAAAATAAAATAAGAGTATAGAAACTCTGCCCAAATTTATCCCCCCTTTTCCCCAATTTCCTACAATTGTATTGTGAGATTGAGTAGTTGGTGCATTGTGAAGAGGAGCCCAGGACCAAGTTCGAGGAGCAGTGTCGGCCACATATTGTAAAGTTTACTCTTGTTAAGAATAATACAGAAAGGAATACTTGTTTTGTCCCACCATAGCATGTGATCAAATTGTGTATTTATTTTATAATATTGTCACATCTAACCCAGCAATTAGTATATGAAATGCATATTTGCATCTCTCTGTTTGTCCATGTGTGAATGCAGGTCATCTTTGGGAGGAGGCTTGTAGTCAAGGAGTGAGTGAAAGTGAAGGGATCGACATAAAACAAAGGATTTAAGGTAGAGTTACCTAATCTTGTTTGCACCTTTGTATTGCATGAATGTGGGGTTTTGTGTTGGGAGAATAGGAAAAAGTAGAGGCCTTTAAATGGTCATTTTCTGCATGCATCATTAGAGCCCTTAAATGATAAGTCCGTAAGCAGGATTTCCCACTCACATCAGAATTGGAGACCATACTGGGGAGTCTCTAGGGTTCTTTGGAGATTTTTTATTGGGTATTTTAAAATTCATTTTACTGGCTTTTTGAGTTTCTGCAAGAAGTCTAAGTGTTCAGGGGTTCTGGTTCTCAATACCAGTCTTCTCTTATTAGCTTACCAGACTGTTTCTTTTTCTATTTTTGAGAGTCTTGGATGCATACATTCCCTATAGAGGGATATCATACGTATGCACGTGCCCTGCCTTTAGTGAGCCCGCGTATGTACGCCTGCTGCTGAAGTGTTAGTTGTGTTTCTAGAAAATCCTTCACAGGAAGAGGTAGTCATCCTCTCCACTGTAGAAGTGATCCTTCTCAAGGGTATTTTGGGTCCTTCTAGGTCTCTGTTGAACAATCAATAGTCAGGTAAAAACCTCAGGATTAGATTTTTTTTGCTATATTTTTCTTGCTTCTTTGCGTCAAAGTAAGTTTTTTTTTGTACCTTTAAGGGGTGTTGGTGTTCAATACCAGTATTCCCTGCTTAAGCTTAGCTTCTTATCTTTCACTTTTTCAAAAGTTTCAAAGGCACACGTGGCCTGTGATGGGCCTTCCCATGTGAATACGTGCCCTGCACTGAGACAACCCGCGTGCATACACTGGTTGTTGAAGTGACAAACGCGTGTCTCTTTAAAAACTTTTGAGAAGGTAGTCATCCTCTTCCCTGTCAAGTTTCACTTCCCAGGTTTTTTCTTATCTGATTATGGTCTCTGTCATAGCAGTTTTATCCTAGGTTGGATTCTAGCATAGATTTCTTTTTCATTAAAAATATTTCTTGTGTTTCCTAGATTTTTTAACTTATTTTTAGCTTGAAATTTTAAGAAAAATGAGGTGCATTCATCAGTCTCTTTTAGAATATTTTGTTATTTTTTCTTTAATTGGAAGAAAATATACAAAAAAAAACTTAGGTTGTTAGATCTCTTTCTTTCTTGGCATTTTATTTGCATTTTTATTTGAAAAAGAAAAAGAAATTAGCATAGTGTTGTGTTTTCTTCTCATCTTAAAAGCATTTCAAAAGAAAAACAAGAAAGACAATCGTTCTTTGCTAGTGTTATTATCATTTGTTTTATCTGCAAGAGTCTTAACAACATCAGTTGCACTACTGTACCCATTTTGAGTAAATCAAGCCAGTAAAAAAAAAACGCTAATTAAAATTTACTAGACTTTATGTTTGTAGGGTCCATCAACTAGATTAGGATAGAGCCTTGATTTAGGTTGGAGAGGAAACTCTTCAAGGCTATAAAACAAACATACGAGTCTGTGCTAAGCAGCGTATAAGTCCAGTAACGTGGAAATTATTTGGGACCCCCCTCTAACACAGGTCCTAAACATGAGGTCATGTGCGGAAAGGTAGTAGAGATAACCCCTCCAAACCCAGACCAAGCGTAGTGGGGAAAGCATATAGAGGAATTTTCTTGGGATTCCATTGATCACATTTTCCACGGAGCTTTGTGGGTCTTGAATCTATTCGAGGTCGTCAGTCATCTTCAGGAACACTTTCTTTCAATACCCTTAATAGGTTTCAGGCTTGATACCCTACTCATTGCGGTCCACCCGACTGTCGACTGTACCCGCCTGGTGATTGTTCATGAGCTGGCAACCTAGTTGCCTTTATTTTAGGGACTTACACAGGTGACTGTAGGGGTATACCACAGTACCTAGGGAAGACATTGGGCCACGCTTTGTAGTGTATACCCAGAGGGTGCTTCCATATTCGAGTTTCACTTGCACCGGTAAGTTGCTCTAGTGTTGGTTGGTGTAACTGTTCTTCCAACTAGTTAGTCGTTTGCTTGATTTTCCGTTAGGAACTTTTAGTGTGTGATTTGTACTCCCTAGTTTTCCATAGTGAGTTAGTCAATCATTACTCTGGGTCTCTGACCTAGGGTGGTAGACCACCCACTCCGCTGGTCATGAGGACTTTTTAGTCTTTCGCTTAGAAACGTGAAGCCACCTCTTTATAGGCATTATTTTGATAACACTGTTTCTTCAAAGTCAGTGTGTGAGACTTTTACAGACTTCAATGATCCTACAAGGGGATAGCCTGTGCATAAGATCTTCATGGCTAAAGGTCTCCACGATACCAGCCAAGGATCCCTTTCACAAAAGGATTCTTGTGTTTTTCCCTTCTTCGAAAATGTTGGTGTCCCTTTGATGGCCACTTTGTACATTCCTCGGTTGAATGTGGGATTACTGGTTTGGTTGGGTACCATTCCAAATGTCCCAAATTCTCTTGATGCTTCCCAGTTAAGAGATTTTTGTCATGGCCATAATTTTGACGTTCCTTTATCAACAAACTCTCCTCCTCCTCCTCCTTCCGCCTTTGGTGAAAGTACAGTTACTAGTAACCGAAAGTCTAAACGAAATAGGAGGAAGAATAGGAAGAAGAAATCACCAACCTCTGTGAGTCATGTTGGAGATAGGTCTACAACCTTTACAAGTCATGTTGAATACCAGCACCCAGCCTCTACAAGTCATGTTGAATTCCAGCACCCAGCCTCTGCAAGTCACGTTGGGGGCAAGCACCCACACTCTGCAAGTCATGCTGGGGGGAAAAGTCCAGTCAGTGTAAGTCATACTGGTAATAGGTCTGTAGCCTCTATGAGTCATGTTATCGGCCCATCACCAACCTATGCAAGTCATGTTGGAGATGTGAAACCATCCACTACTAGTCATGTTGGGGGCATTGATTCTGTTGAGAAACCTAGATGGATAGGATGTAAGCCTGAGTTCCCTTGTAATATTTGCAAGGGAGATCACCTTACTCATTTGTGCCCTGGCATTCCAGTGGTACAAAGATTGTGGTCCTTGTCTGCAAGCTCTTCTGATTCTGAGTCTTCTGAGGTTTCCTCACAGTCTATTCAGCCTTTGGTTGCGAAAGTGGTCATGAAGATGCAGTCATCAGCTGATCCCACTCCTCATCTTGGGGGTGAGGTACCTTTAGACCATGTAGTCTCGTAACCAATTCATCCATTGGTTTCAAAAGTGGTCATGTCGATGCATTCATCGGTTGATCCCACTCCTCTTCTGGGAGTGAGGTACCTTTAGACCATGTAGTCTTGCAGCCTATTCAACCATTGGTTGCGATTGTGGTCATGCCAATGTAGTCATCGGCTGATCCCACTCCTCTTTTTGGGGGTGAGGTGCCTTTAGACCATGTAGTCCCACAACCTATTCATCCATTGGTTGCAAAAGTGGTCATGTCGATGCAGTAATCGGATGATCCCACTCTTATTTTGGGGAGTGATGTGTCTACCGACTATGTTTTTAGTGTTTCCAACTCAATACTTTCATAACAAGGGGGCATTCCGCTCACTCCGAGAGCACCCCCTCCAAGCCCTAGGATGGTTTTCTTTGATTGGAATGATCTTGTTGAGCCTTGTCTTCCTTCTTCTACACCTTTTCAAATAAGGGTTGAAGTTAATTTGACAAACATTTATCATTGTATTTTGGATGAAGGAGCCTCTGCAAGTATTTTATCCTCCTCGGTTTGGAAAGTCTTGGGATCTCCCGAGCTTGTGTCTGCTTCGCATGAGCTGTTTCCTTTTGAAATATATCCTAGTGAATATTTGGGGGTTCTTCCGTAGTTACCTATCTCGTTAGGTGGGAAGATTGTCCTTGTTGATGTTATAGTGGTGCAAGGCCCGTTAGATTTCAATATGCTTCTCGGGCATGATTATNGAACGTTGTGGTGTCTACGCTCTTATAGGTGATGCATTTCCCTCACAATGGAATAATTGTCACTATCGATCAGCTGGCATCTGATAATCACCATCCTAATTCGTCGTTATTTCATAATACCCCTTTACATGTTCCTAGTGTTCTTGTAGACTCTACCTCACCACGGGTTAATTATGTGGCATCTTATCCTCAATGTTCAATTGCCTCTGAGCAGGAACTTATGAAGTCATGTTTTCCCTCTCAAGACTTGGTCTCAGCAATTGATCCATTGGTTTATCCAATGGGGGCATGGGAGCCCTTGTTTCCCCCTCTAGGTCCAAGTGATCTTGAGTCTCCTTCTGAGTCTGATCTCGTTGTTTGTAGATCCTCAAGCCCTTGTGCTTGTGATTCTTCGTTGATAGACTCTACCAATCCTACCCAAATCCTCCATCATCATATGGAGTATGGTCGGTTTAATTCACCCTTTGGGACTGTCAACCCTCGTTTGCGTGATTTCTTAAATTTTCAATTGCCTTCAGACAAAGCTATCCTTGAAGCCATGACTACAGTTTCTATATCGAGGGAGGACTTACACCATGGTTTTTGTTTTCTTCCCTTTTGGGAGACTTTCCAAGTTGACTATCGAAGAGACACTTGGTCTAAGCCTGGCAGTGGGCTCTACCTGAACCAGTTTCATACATAAGTTGTAGCTCCCAAAACAAAATGAGTCTTCTTTTAAGTCCTTTTTAGACCCTTTAAAAAATGAAAATATTACCGAGCGATCTTGTAGTCTTTCAAGCTCATTAAACTGAAATTTGAAGGCACGTCTGTCCAGCGGTAGTTTACCCCTTTTTCGGTCTGGATGGTCAACTATACAAACAAAGGTATACTCTAGGAACTTCAATTCTCTATAAGAGTATATTCAAGTATAATTTTACCCCTTTTTCTCGGGCCTGAGGGACTAAATTTACGAAAAGGTACCCCCATAGAGTCCATAGTTAATCTCTTTTCAGACTTCCTAAAATTGAAAACAGCGTTGAGTGACCTTGTTTCTTCACACTCGTTAAAATGGCCAAGAAGAACAACCTTTACGGAGTCCATAGTTAAGCTCTTTTCAGGCTCCCTAAAAATGAAAAGATTGTCGAGTGATCTTGTCTTTGTCACACTTGTTAAAATGATTTTGAATAGTCGTATTTTCGATGCTAGTTTACCCCTTTTTCAAACCGACTAGACTATTTTCGAAAAAGGTACCCCAGTGGAGTCTTCTTTTACGCTTTTTCAAACTCCCTAAAAATAGAAAAATGACCGAGCTTACCTTCTCTAGGCTCGTTAAACTTACATCAAAGAATGTTACCATTGTGTGTCTTATTAATCGCATTCGCATACCCGCGTCTTTGACCTAATGATCGGCTCCATGTTTCTCTCAACTGAACCATCTAAAGCATGCCTTATACGCAAGCCCTGTATCACTTTGCCTCTGCGTATTGACACCTTTGGCCCATAGAGGTTTTTTGTTAGTGTCCCCTTTCTGCATGTGTCCCCTTGCTCTGAGCATCAGTGTGTTCCTTGCACCTGAAACTAGTATCTTAGCAACACTCGTCCCTCCTTTGTAACGTAAAATTATTTTATTCTTTTTTCAAATCTTTTCAAAAATATTGAAAAAAGACAAAAAAATATCAAATATACCCCAAAAAGAGGAAGGGAAAAGTATTTTCTTTTTATTGGAAGCACAATGAGTCGCCCTTGGACAAGGCACATATTTATGTTTGTTCGTCAAAGATCTGGGATATAGTATGACCTTAGGAAGTTGTTCTCATAGAATTGTGTCCTCCTCCATTTGGTTCTTCCTCCGAACATATGGAGAGTTGGCGTTGCTTCCTGCATCATCAACGTATGCCAATATCATGATGCCTGAGTCTCATCATTTGTTATGCTACTGTCCAAGGGAAGTTTTACCAAGCTCGTGTCAACCTTTCTTCATTTTTTCTCTTCTCCTCATGCCCGACCATCCTAAAATATCAATCAAATCCTTGTTCAAAATCAATGAAGTTCTTTGTTTGATCACCGAGTACTATTGTCTATTCATGATGATCGTTCGAATACCTTCAGGTAGTGAATTCGTATACTCGCATTACACTCTTACCTAAGTTTTGAAGATCTTGAAGTTGTTGCTCGAGCTCTGAAAGAATCATCTCCACCCATCAGACGACACTTATCTTCTTGAAGATGGATACTGTACATGCATATCTTTTGATTTTGAGATGTCGATCCGTTGTGTATGGCTCGTAGCTACACTTTATATAGTTATATGACATGGATCTACAATGTATTTGATTGGTAGCCATGATTTTAGTTTTTAAATCACGAGCATGGGTATGACCGCCTCGGAGAGACAAAGTGTTATTTTGCAGATGGAAGCTCCCGAATAATGTTCGCTAGGCTCACTCACTTGGCACGTTGATAAATATTGGTAAAGCATTTCAACCATCAGATTCTCTTTTGACCTCACACTTTAGGGGGAATCTGTTATAAACCTAATTTTCACCCAGCCTGCATACCTGGCCTCAGGCCCTACTATTTGCAAATTTCTTGAGCCAAGCTCTTCTAAAATCCCTCTTTTTTGAGCCACATGCACCCTGGCCTTCTACAGCCCATGTATGCACACATCCATATGCCTGTTGGCCTTCTACAACCCACGTATACTGACAAAAGCACGAAAAATGGAAAGTTTCATATGGGAAACAGAGTTTCGGGAAATTGCTAAAACTATTTGACTACCTATGGCTCGTCATTCAACCAGATAACTACCTATAAAATAAGGGGTAGGGGTCCCATTTAAAAAAAAAAGAAGAAGAAGAGTATAGAAACTCTGCCCAAATTTATCTCCCCATTGCCCACCTTTGCTCCAATTTCCTGCAATTGTATAGTGAGGTTGAGTAGTTGGTGCATTGTGAAGAGGATCCCAGGACCAGGTTCGAGGAGCAGTGTCAGCAACATATTGTAAATTTTACTCTTGTGAAGATTAATACATAAAGGAATACATTTTTCATCCCACCATATCATGTGATCAAATTGTGTATTTATTCAATAATATTGTCACATCTAACCCAACAATTAGTATATGAAATGCATGTTTGCAGCTCTCTGTTTTTTCATGTGTGAATGTAGGTCATCTTTGGGAGGAGGCTTGCAGTCAAGGAGCGAGTGAAAGTGAAGGGATCGAGATCAAACAAAGGATTTAACGTAGAGTTACCTAATCTTGTTTGCACCTTTGTATTGCATGAATGTGGGGTTTTGTGTTGGGAGAATAGGAAAAATTAGAGGCCTTTAAATGGTCATTTTATGCATGCATGATTAGAGCCCTTAAATTCTAAGTCCGTAAGCGAGATTTCCCACTCACAACAACTCCTAAGATAGTGAGACAAGTGGACTCAGTAGACAACAGGATGTCTTGTGCAATGGAATTTTGGTTGGATAGTATATTTGCAAGATACATAACAGAATTTTCCATAGACTGTACCCAGGATTACAGTATCATAGAAAGAGACTTCTTTAACGGCCCATTGTTAGGACCACATATTGTACTCTTTTTGCCCATACTTTTTGCTATTATTTTACCCTTCATCACCTGCATTTTGACTTATACTATCATTTCACCTAATCATTCCAAGGTATACAACGTCCTTTCTCATTACTTTATGCNTTATGTCAATGGCATGCTGCCTGAGTCTGATCACCAGTCGTGCCATTGTCCAAGGGAATTTTTACCCAACCTGAGTCGATCTTTCTACAGGTTTTCTCTTTACCTCATTCCCGACCATCCCAAAGTCCAATCAAGTCCTTGCTCGAAATCAATGAAGTTCTCTGCTTGATCCCCGAGATCCTCTTGTTTGTTCCCCAATTAGTCGTCAAAGACCTCTGGGTAGTGATTTCATACACTCACATTACACTCCTACCCGATTTTTGAAGATCTTGAAGTTGTTTCTTGAGATCTTAAGGCCTCATCTCCATCCATCGAGCGTCATTAGCTTCTTGAAGATGGATACTATACATGTATATCTTTGATTTTGAGATGTAGTTTCATTATGTATTTCTCGCGGATACACTTTTTATAGTTATATGACATGGATCTTCAGTGTATTTGATTGGAAGCCATGATTTATTTAATCTCGAACATGGGTATGCCCGCCTTGATGAGACAATTGTTATTTTTGTAGATGGCACCTCCCGAACTCTAGTCATGGGCTCACTCTCTCCGTACATTGGTAAAGATTTTGTAATGTATTTTAGCCATCAGACGCTCTTCTAAACTCACACATTAGGGGGAATCTGTTATAACCCTAAATTGCACCATACATGCATACCTGACATTTGGCCCTCTCACATGCAAATTTTTCCAAGCCATCACTGAGCAACTCTTCTTAAAAACACTATTTTTGAAGATATACGCACCCTGCACCACTACTTCCCGTGTACACATGCTTGCTACACCACTACAACCCACATACTTATGCTAGCTGCACCATTACAACCCACATATGCTTGCAAAAGTTGCAAAGAATTCGTTGAGATTACGGGCTATTGGGTAGTTTCCCAACTGATCCACCACCTATAGCCCGTCACCCAACCCAATAACCATCATTTTCTCATATAAAAGGAGGTGTTGGGGTCTCATTCCTAAAATAAGCATAAGAATAGTGAAACTCTGCCCGTTGCACATCCCCTCCTTGCCCCAAGATTTGTAGCCACCTTGAGAGATTTGCATCAGAATTTCCCATTCTTTCCTTTTTCCTCCATCATAAGCCTATGCCATTTCCCTGGAAGAAGTGTGAGAGGAGAAATATACATGGAAGCGTAGTTGGAGCTTGGTGAAGAGGATCCCAAACCAGGTTCATGGAGCAGTCACCGACCTTGTTGTAAGTAAACATTGTGATATCAATAAAATTAATACTTTTTCTATCCCGAAATATGATGTGTCAAATGTTTGTATTCGATTTATGTCTTATACTAATATCTAACCCATGATTTATATATGAGATGCATGTTTTTAGTTTTATGTTTATCTGTTTGTGAATACAGGCCAACCTTGGGAGGAGGCTTATAATCAGCGGAGCTACAGAACGTGACACTACTACATATGACCAAATTTGCGACGGTTTTTTGTTGATATTGCCACACATATCCGTCGCAATTTCCACGACAACCGAGATTTTTTTTCGTCGGAATAATTTTGTCACTATATCCACGATCCAGGTGTGCGTGGAAACATCGACGAAACAAGCACTCCACGTGTCACCACATTTGACATCGGTTAACCCTATGTATCGTCGCAATTTCGATGAAATTACGTCGCAATAACTATGAAGAAATGTGGAAATTACGACGAAAGTTTGTCGCAATTGTGACGAACAGTTATGCCAAGCCTATAACTTACAACGTAGATGTTGAATGTGCGATGCAAAACCATCGCAACTTGCGATGAAAATCCATGGCAATATCGACGAAAAAATATCTCAAAACCAAACTTA
>SNQJ01S0008430.1:265658-277119 GCA_010110895.2 Picea sitchensis | reverse complement strand
CCAACATATACAACAGCGATGGAGTTGTTGAGATCAGTCTCCAAGTGGGAGATTGTTGGTTGTGGAGCCATGTTTATACCCCATGAAGTATTTACACCCCAGAAGTATGTACACTCTTCCATGCAGGGGAGTGCAGAGGGGGGTACCCCCTCTACGGGGTCCGGGGGGGCTATCCCCCTGGCTGGGGGATCTGGGGGAAAGCGAGCCCCCAGCGGGGGTTCGGGGGCAGCGTCCCCCGATGGGGGTTTGGGGGCGAAGCGCCCGAAGAAAAAATTTCCTTGTAAAAGTATATTCTAATTTCATTGTAAATTTGGACCGTTCATTATAAGGTCGCAGATCTAACAGTAGAGATTATGTTAGAGTTTTTTTCCCTAGAAGGCAACCCTCTTTTATGAGGGAAATGTATTGCGGCTATGGATGATGGCGAGTATTGTATTCTGAGAGAGGATACTGTGAGAGAAAGAAGAGTAAGTTACAACGGGTTTTACTGTAGGTTGTATCCCTTCATTTTGCTAGATAATAATAAAGAAAGGACCTAGCAATTTCTCTGGTGGACATAGCCCACAATGGGTGAACCACGTAAATCTGTGTCTCTCTTGTATTGTGTATCTTCTGTGTTTTATTTCCGCATTTGTTTTATTTTATTGCTCTGCGGTCCTGTTTTTCTAACAAACACCTCCTTTTATATGACAAAAGGATGGTTATTCGGTTGGGTGACGGGCTATAGGTGGTGGATCAGTTGGGAAACTACCCAATAGCCTATAATCTCAACGAATTCCTTGCAATTTTTTTAATTTTTGCAACATTTGCAAGCATACACGAGCTGTAATGGTGCAACTAGCGTGTGTACGTGAGCTATAGTGATGCAACAAGCATGTGTACGTGGGAAGTAGTGGTACAGGGCGCGTACATTTTCAAAAATAGTTTTTTTAAGAAGAGCTTCTCAGTGATGGCTTGGAAAAATTTGCATGTGAGAGGGCCAAATGCCAGGTATGCATGTACGGTGCAATTTAGGGTTACAACACTAAGTGGTTCATTGTTGTTATATTTCATTTTGGATATTTTTGGTGAAACCCTAGAGGGAGTCACCACCATTTTTGCAAGTTTGAGATAATTGATTGGATATAATTCATTTGTCGGGATGTTTTTGTAAGTTTCATTCATTTCCTTAGCTAAATTTCCCAAGATTATCACTCTAAGTGTTATTAAGCACTCTTGGGGAACTTTTTTTCACCCAAAATATGTAATTTCTATGTTTTTTTAATGATAAATCAGATTCTGGAATCTTTGGACAACAACATGCTAGTCTATTCTATAACATACAATCAAGGTATAACTTAGGTATATCATTGGTTCTTGGTTTATACAACAATATATAACTCGTGTGTAGTAAAATATATGTGTTTCTTCAGTTAAAGGGTGAAATCATATTGTTGGTTTTCATATTCTATTGTAGAATATTTATTTCAGATCGCAACACTCTTTAATTATCTCGTAACCCTCTTTATATCATAGCTTTATTTCCCTAACCCTTGGTTGTATTCTCTCAAGGAATTTGGATACTTAGGCATTGGTCTACGTAACATATATTGAGGTGTGTAGTTGGAAGAATTGGGATACCCCCCTTGGTCTCTAGGAGTTGGCCTAAAGTGAAGGGGACATTGTGCTAAGGTGGCAATGATGCATTTCCTATATCATTCTATCCCCATAGAATCCCCGCAAAGGGATGCTAGTTTGGGTGATAAAAAAAAATTCCTCATTGTTGAGGATGTCTTTGTTGGTTATTTTATTGGCTCTTGGTGATATTATCCCTCCAGGTTATTGGGTAATTTTTCTTGTATTTGTATCTTGATGAGATTATTGTTATTGCTAATCTTTATTTTTCTCATCTGGCGACTCCACTCAAGGAAAATATAAAGAGGTGCATTGCAAGAGAAAGGTTGAAAGGTAACATGGGATTGATTCAAAGCATATATTTTTAAGACATTGTTGGATGTGGAGTTGAGCACATCCACTGATTTTGAAGGCTCGTTGAAGCACGCTCATCTTGGTGACTGCACCTTGGCATTTTATAAGGTATGATCAACTTTCATTTCAGATTTTCAATTTCAACCTTAGATTGAAGATTTAGAAGAAAAATAAGATGGAATTACCCCCATGGATAGCACAATTATATGCTCCGATTGATTTCTCAAAAACTCAGTTTTTTCCTCATGAGCATCCGCATATAGATCTAGAGGCAATTCCCAGATTCCAAAGATGCGGTGACCCAGTTGTACAACATTTATTTGTCTTTATGGAATTCAACAACAACAATGGAATCTATCATGAAGATAGTATGATGAATTTTTTCACATTAAGTCTGAAGTGAAATGTAAAGGATTGGTTCATGAGCCTTGGCAAGGGAATATTTATGTCTTTTTCATAATTTTTGGATGCATTATATACACATTGGGGCTATAGTTTTGAACGGTGGAAACCCATTATCAAGAGATCAAGAAATTTTATGATGCATAGAACCTCATTAAAGAAGGCCATGGACCCCCTGATAAAGACAATGAAACCAATCAAGAAGAGGCTCATCCCTCTCCGCCCTCCCATGAGACTTTGTTGTAGAACATTTCAGAATTGGAAAAGGACAAGGAACAAGTACCCCATGCCAAATAAGTCAAGGAAATTCATGGCGTGATTGACAAAGACTAACTTATTGAAGAAAATCCTAAAGAAGCACTTTTTTCTTTCTCTTGAAGATGACGAGTGTTGATATTATGGCAGTTGCAGGAGGCATTAAGCTCCATATGTAACCTTTGACTAGAATAGAATGTTCTGGAAGCAAGATAAACCCTAAACAGATGTGTAAAAACCCTAGAAGACAAGTTAGCTCAACAGAATAAGTAATATTGAAGTATTATATGCAGAAAAGGACAGGTCTGCCCTCATTGAAGAGACACTTGTTCACCTGGCTAGATTAGTATAAATAGAGGATGTCTTGGCTCATTTGTGCACTCCCTCACACACTCTCAGTCACCCAGAAGCAATGTGCAAGTTTGGAAGAGGAGGAGCAACAGTTGCAACTGTACAGTTTTCTATTTTTTAGTCTTTCTAGTACTTTCTCTTATGTTCTACCCTTGGAGAAGGTGTGCTCTCTTGGTTATCTGTTGGTTATGGTGTGGCTTCCTGGAATCATTCTTTCGGTCAAAGGTTAAGGTTCTCAAGGGTGGATTTATGCCTATGGTTGGGTGACAATGGTGTAGCATTGTCTATGGTTAAATGAACACATCAAACATTATTCTAACAATTTATGGGCCCACACCACCTTCAAGACAATCTAACCACTAAAAGGTAGCATGGAAATTCCTTGTTAAGGTGGCACCAGTTGCAGTGGCAACTAAGGTTTCTTATTTTGTAGCTGTAACAAACCCTAATCCAACTCTTTGGACACCTTCAGTGAAGCATTGGACCTAATTTATGGATATTCTAGTGCACCCTAGCCTAGCGCACCCTCTAGTGCCCTCATCCAACAAAAAATTCAAGTTTGATTTTTTGGATCAAAGTCAAAGGTTGACTAGTCAAAGTCAAAGTCAAAGGTTAACTTTTGGTCAAAATTATTTTTTGTGTTCAAAGTTGAAATTTTAGGGTTTCTAGCTTGTTCTAATCATTAAACCTTTTTTATTCAGTTTCCAACCTCTTTTTGTCAAGATGGTGTCTAGTTTTAGATAATAAGACAAGTTGAATGATATTACAAATCAAAGGTATGCACTTGTATATTCTTTTCAGGTTATATCATCCAACAAAGCATGAGTTTGTTTGTAGGGGATGTACACAAGACCTTGTCCAAGTAGTGAATTCAATACATTCAGAGGAACAATCGCACCCTCCCTGGTAGTGAAGACTCTAGGTTTGATTATTTAAAATTGATATGTATTTAGTTGTTATGTAATTATTATGATCTTATGTTGCATCTTGATATATTGAAGTTATGATCATTATACTAACCCTTTAATACTAGAGATACACTTGTTGATATCCTCTCTAGGATATATTCTTGTTCTTATGTAAAGTCTTATTGCTTACGAGATGAAGTTGATCTACTTTAAGAGATGTTCTTGGTTATTGACCTAGACTCCAGGAAGGATATCTTCCATAGAGGATACCATGGAGATTTTGTTGTTCTTGTTTCTTGTTCCAGGCAGGTCATAAGAGATAAATCTAAGAAGGAGTCAAACTCATATGGATTCAGTGATCAAGAAGAAGCCATCATAGTTTCATGACACTTTGCAGAATGAAAAGGGGCATGCAACAGATGGAAGCATGGTCTAAGGATTCTCTTAGATAGAGGGATTTTATTTCATAGTTTGATATGAAGGATCTTGACTGGATTGGAAGTGTGGATGACACCAAATGAGATCTTCAGTGAGGAGACTGAAGAGGTTTAGCATGATGGAAAGGAATTCCATGGCCACACCTATGACAACACATCTGAGGAAGTTGTGTGACGGGATAGACATTTGCTTTGCAGAGAGCACCTTGTGCTAGTATATGGTTGTGCCATGACTGTATTATTGGGTTACAACACATCATTTAGGTACCTATGTTGTGGTACATATAGATATGATTGATCTCCTATGATGAATTATGGTTGTCGGGATATAAAGTTTTTGGATTGGAAGTGCAGAAGACAGATCGAGCACATGGGGTGCTACTTTAGCTTGGGATCGAGCAGGATTTACAGACAATAAGGGAAGCAAATATCAATAGCACTAAGTCATATATCATATCTAGTGACGCAAGATATGAAGCAGGGTGGATTTTTGAAGGATCTTGCAGGACTTCATCAAAGACATGGTGCAGGAAGGAGTAGTGAGGCTCCATCACTTATCCACAGATGAGAAGATAGCTTACATTTTCACTAAGCCTCTTTATGGGACAAGCTTGTCATGAATGAAAATGTTTCTCTCGGGGAGTATTCATGATTGCAACATTGTGTCAATATCCAAAGATTGATCAAATTGACTTGATCATGTGGGGATAGGACCAAATGTAATCTTCAATTGACTGAAGATTCGAGCTGTTGCTAGATATCCTATGTGTAAATTGCATCGGGCCTTGAAACTCTCACGAGTAGGTGAGTGGCCTCGATAAAAATCGAATCGACTCTACCTCCACAAGAATTGGGATGCACACCAGGGGAGATAGGGAACACCTACATCTGGAGTAGATGTGCCCCGATGTAGTCTTCGACAGATTGAAGACTCGAGGTGCTTGAGATGCAATTCCATGTGTCTAATAGCATCGAGTTGAATGCATTCATGGAGTGATCCTATGAGAGGATAACCATGAGGTGTTTGTGGCTCCGATGTGGTCATAATTCTTTTCATGAGATGAGAACGACCCAAGGTGCTAGACACACATGTCTGATAGCGTCGATCTAAATGAATTCACGGAGTAATCCTATGAGAGGATAGACTATGAGGTGAATGTGGCTTCAATGAGGTCACGATTCTTGTCATGGGACAAGAATCATGACCCAAGGTGCTAGACACATGGTGGTGGAGATGGATTGTTAATATAACCAAATGAGGCTCATGGATATTGTGATGATATGTTTTGATATCAGATGATGTTGATAGTAATGATGATACTCATGACATGGGTGTATCCATGGGTGAGAACATCATGCGGGTGTATCCCATGACGATGATGGTGAAACATACTACAAGGTGTAGCTCTAGTGTTCTCTAGTAGGTTGTGGCCCCTAGATGAGATTGGCAGGTCCACATGGGTGTATCCATGTCAGATGTAATGATTTTACCAGTAGCATGGTATGTGTAACCATGAAGAGAGGATCATGGCATAGCGAGAAAGGATATGAAGACCAGAAGGGAACATCATGGTTAAATACCTCCCTAGCTAAGAGGGAGTGTTGATATTATGGTATTTGTGGGAGGAATTAACTTCCATATGTTACCTTTCACTAGAATAAAATATTTTGGAAGCAAGAGAAACCCTAAAAAGATGTTTGAAAACCCTAGAAGACAAGTTGACTCAATAGAATAAGTAATATTGAAGTATTATATGAAGAAAAGGACAGGTTGAACCTGCTTGAAGAGACACTTATTCACATGGACAGATTAGTATAAATAGAGGATGTCTTGGCTCATTTTTTCACTCCCTCTCACACTCTCAGTCACCCAGAAACAGTGTGTAATTTGGAGGAGGAGGAGCAACAACTGCAGTTGTACATTTTTTTTATTTTTAAATCTTCTGGTACTTTCTCTTGTGTGCTACCCTTGGAGAAGTTGCACTCTCTTGGTTATCTGTTGATTATGGTGTGGCTTCCTGGAATCATTCTTACAATCAAAGGTTAAGGTGCTCGAGGGTGGCTTTATGCCTATGGTTGGGTGACAATGGTGTAGAAATGTCTATGGTTAAAAGAGCACATCAAACATTATTCTAACAACGAGTTCAATGAAACTCCTCAAGAAAAATATGATGACGAAGATCCCTCTCATACTTACATAGGAAATCAAGAGATATTTGAAGACCAAGTATATGAAGAGGACCTTGATGAAAAAATAATTCAATCATATGTCATTTCTCTCCAACATGAAATTTGAGGTTTGATAAGCTATACTCCTTCCAATCTTTTGATTTTTATGATACTTTTTTTAGCATATGGGAAGAGGAAAACCTAATGGAGAATCCATTATTTGATGAAGATAATGATGACCAATACATTGAGAATATATATGGTTTTCTTTGTATCAAAAATTTGAAATTGGATATAAATTTTTTTCATTTTGATGGGGATCTCATTTATGACACAAATGATGATGGTTTCAAAGACAACAGTGTGTATTTGTGATCTTGCGTAAATTTGAACATGGTCATTGAATGTAAATATAACTTCACTATGTAGGAATAACCATGTCATCTCACCAATGAGGATAAATTATAGGTGCAGGAAGTGGTTCTTCATAGTCTGATGACAGCAAAATGTTTTCATCCATGGAAGTCCCCAACTCATGAATTTCACTTTCAAGGAAATTCATCCAGTGATAATGGTCTTAAAGATGAAATTTTTGGAAGACATCAACAAGCTTGAACTTGGAATTATGACAATAGTTTTTATCTTCGTATATAGGTGCAACCAACTATGAGTCAAGTATATACATATATTTTTAGGTCTAATGGGTTTTCTCTTGTTTCTTCCATATATGTTGTCGAGAACAACAAGGAGGGGAAACAATCTTCTTGTAGTTTTCTATTGGAGCCATCCTCAGAGACCCTCTTTCTTAATGGTTCAATGAGAAATAGTGATAGTTTTCCCTGTGCTTATGACAAGAAAGAAGATTACATAAGCCCAATCCACCTTTAGATTGAAGAATCTTGCAACGGTACAAGTAAACCTTGGCATGTCTTAATTTTTCTTTCACGTGATCTTTGATCATACTTCAGATTTTGACCATAGAAAGGTAAAGGAGATGTAGACATATTCTTTCTTGATCCTTGATGTTTCATTATTTTGGCTTGTGACCAAGGACAAAGGTAAATTTCAAGGTATCAATGAACTCATTAAATGGTTGCATTGGACCTATGATTTTACTTAGCATATTATGTTTATTAAGTTAGAATAGGTTAGGGTGAATAAGCTCTTTAGCATGAACATTAGATTAAATTGTATGTTTCAATTTTATTGGGTGTTTCATTCTATTGTAACCTAAAATGACTGTCAAATTTTGTCAGTTTTTTCCCAAAATTGATTTTCTTACTCATGCCTTAAACCCCTTTCAAGTCCAGTTTGAACTCCTTCATACCTGTGTTCATTTTCCTTGTTTTAAAGTTTTATTTGAGCCTAGGTTCTTAGTCTTGTCTTGATGTCTTTCATATTTGAATAGCCAAAATGTTGAATAATGAGTTTTTCCACAAGTCTTGCACCATTATGACAATTTTTGTGTTATGTTTGAAAGCCCGCAAAGCCTTTACTCCTCGACGCACAACAATAGGTTTCAATTGCCAAGCACCTCTAGTTCATATGTGTGTGAGTTAACATAAGGGAACTAAATGAAAGGAGCATTAGGACAACAAAGAATATACAACACTAGCCACCAGACCAATCGTCCACCTGAAGTAAACATGTCCAAAGTTATTTTTATTTTCCAGTCTGATATCAACCGAACACCAAGAAGTTCCATCCATCAAGGTAGCAAGTGACACATGGTAGTGGGACCTCTGTAGATTTAGGTCGACATGGAATATCAATTAAATAAAAGTACTCCAAGTGTTAATACCATGCACCAATCCACAAGACAAATTCCAAGTCATAACACGATCGAGCCCACACAAGCACCCATGGTAGAGAGTCTTGTCACAATGCGTCAATAAGGCAGTGAAATCCCCATGTATATAAATACAAGTATATGCAATCTTTTGGTTGATGTGGGATTATTCCCAAGGGAAAACAAATATAAAGAAACAATGTCAGGTTCTTTAAAATCTTGACAGTGGTTAAATGGCATTGACAACAAGAGGTGCATTCATTCAACCCTTGGGTCTACATTCAAAATCCACTGGGGCCCTAGGCTTGAAATTATTTGCACTAGGTATATCAAATAAGTTTCAATTGATACCATGAAAATAAACAAAGATCAAAAAACAAAAGGAACAACTGGAAAATCAAGTGGTAGCATAGGGTTATTGGAGAATTGATGACCAACAACAAACTCCTATTTTCATGGATAGATGAGACAATTGATTATTCGAGGTGTCGATCCTTTCAAATTCATATTATCATTATTTTAGCAAAACATTAGTTAACAATTCCCTAACTTGAGGCATAGAAGCTCAATAATTTGAGGGATAAAGATACCAGCTCAAGATGGATATGAATATCACTAGGAGAAAACAAATTGATTGGTAAAAAACATGATAGATGCAAATTGCAATATTGTTGAGATCAAAGTGATTCGCGACATAAGGAGACAATTGGCAGTAGAAGGTGTTGTATTATAACAAAGTTCTATTTTTAATAAGAGGTGGATAGCTAATATTCATATTATTTTTATATTTAGTTTCATAATTCCAAGGGAACTTCAAAAATTGATGAGGATAAAAGGAACAACTGAAGACTTCTTGATGGGGTTAGAGGTTAGGAATTGATGGAAAAAAGGATTGCATTCTTTATATTGATCCCTAGGAGTTTTCTTTGTAAAATTATTAGAACAAGGGAATCATCTATTGGATTCACCTCTTGTTTATTCAGAGCCCTCTTTCTCTTTCATTTTATTGTTTTAAGTTTCTCTTTAAGTATCATCTCTATTATGTACTCTATTATGGTGGTTTGCAGTCATATTCATATATGTTGAAGACAACAATTTGGTACAACCTCCACTACTATATATGTCCTTATAAATACATCCCCGAGTTACTTGTATAATTTTTATGATGTTGTATTCACTATCATGCCCAACTCTATCACATATTCATTTTTTGGATTCATTGTTTTAGATGCCCAACAAACCATTCTTTCTTCATCTCAATTTTGCAAAGACTTCCTTACTCATTGCTAGGATCAAGATTTACGTTTTTTCCCTTTTTTCTTACACCCATCATTACCAACTATTGAGATCTGTTGGATGAGACTTCATGCCCAATGGAAAGGAATTTGGTCTGAGAGGTTTACAAATCTTTAAATGATAGTCACATGCCCTTTTCCTTAAACTCTTTTATCATGTTCTTAGTTATGTTGAAACTGGCATTTATCTTCTAAGCTTAAATGTTGAAAGTTTCCTCTTAGTGACAATGGGTAGCTAACTATTTTGAATTTAATGAGGGATCCCCCTCTAGTCCAAGAGCCAGCTTCTCGCCTAAAGTAGGTTTTGAGATGCTTTGGCATAGTTCCTAATTAGTAGAGAACATCTAAAGGTTATGAAATATTTTTGGCATCATTTTTTGGGGAACAAAGGTTCAAGATATATTCCCAAGGGTTTTATGAAGATTAGTTCTAGTTCTTGAAGGGGAAAAAGGGTTAGACACTTGATGTTTATTTATTCACTGGGAGACTCCATTGTGACTCCAATGGTGATTTCACTGGTTTTGAAATGACAAGTTTATTTGTTGCTAAGATAGTTGCAAGGTATGCTCCATTTGATTTTTCAAATATACCTAGCTTTCCTAATACTATGCCTAATGTTGAAGATTGGGGAGACTTCCTTCCTAGATTCAAATATGATGTTGATAATCTAGCTCAATGTTTAATATAATTCCATTTATGTATGTATCAGCTAGGTATTTTTCATGAAGATGTTCTCATGAAAATGTTTATGATATATTTGGATGGAGATGCTTGGCAATGGTACAGATATTTACCTGCTGCTTGTAATGCTTCACTGAAGGATTTTCATATACTGTTGCAAAAGGATATATCCTATTGAACTTCTTTTTGAACATTGTTGCAATGAAGAATTTAAATCAGTTTTAGAGGATACAGAAGATTCTTCCTATAATAGTGAAGAGGAAAAGGAATTTGTTGATGATGAATTTGAACAACATAGAAATTAAGAATATACTCTGGAACTTTCTCATGAAGATATAATCCCTCTTCATATTCCTAATGATCAGAATCAAGATTCTGTTGAGAAAAATGCTACTATTTTTCTTGAAATTGACAAGGAAATTCAAGCACCTATAGAAGCTTCAAATCATTAGGAGGATATGAATATTCAAACAAATTTTTCTACAATTCAATCATTTTTTGAATCTTTAGTTCAAGAGAAAATACTTCAAAATCCAATTTTTGAATTTGCATATACTGGATTTTTAAATGCTACATATATATTTGATGTATATCAAGATACTTATGTTGAATCTCGTGAAGATATGTTGACCTCTATTTTTTAAGATAAAGGCCAATGTTCTATTGAGCGTATTCCTAATTCAGGTTGCTATGAAGAATTTTTTGTTCAAGATAATTTTCAAGAAAGACAAGGATATGTGTCAGGCTGCTAAATTGAAGATTCGAATGACCTGAAACACTAAATTGTCAAACCAGGGTTGGTAAACTTCGAGCTGATACACTGTATGTGCAGGTAAGCTAATTCCTATCTAAAGGCTATCCTGAAAACAAAACATAAACTCACTCTGAGAACTTGAACCTTAATGACAATCTTGAAACTTAGCATTTCCTATTTAAGTCATCAATAGAAAACAGTCTTATGTTTAAATGCTGGTACTTCTATCTCCATTCATAAGTATGATTTCACAAGCTTATTCCACTACTGCTTTTAATCATCTATTATCATCATTGTTATTCAAGCCATGACAGAAAGAGTGTTTCCTCAAATGCATTTAATCTGGTTATCAAAATCGATCTAAATCTGTCTACAGGAAAACAGAGTACTACCCTACCTACTGGTACCGGAAGCTCCCTCTACTTTAACTGTAATCTATCTATTCTAATTAA
>SNQJ01S0008430.1:236335-262875 GCA_010110895.2 Picea sitchensis | reverse complement strand
TTTTGTTATTTTATTTTCTTTTTTAAATAATTTTTTTATTTATTTTTATTTTATTTTATTTTAAATTACTTTTTAAAGATTTTTTAATGATTCTTTTGTAAAAAAACTATATACAATTATTTTTTAAATTATTGTTTTTTGGAAAATTTTAATTTTTTTTTCTTTTTTAGTTATTTTTCTTTTTCACTTTGTTTTTTATTTTTTATTTTTAATTGAATTTAGAATATATTATTTTAAATGTGTTTTTTTGTCATTTATAAAAAATATTTATTTGTAAGATTTTGTTCTTTCTATTTATTTATTTTTTAATGTAAATTAGAAAAATAAAAAATAAAATTTGTAAATAAATTTTCAAGGGACCATTTGGAGTTCAATTTTGGGTTGTTTATTTACATAGGGTTTTGTTGTCAATATCACAATTTCAATTAGGTCGTAAATAGCTATGATTTTCACGTTTAGAAAAAAACATTTTGTTTTACGTAGCATCATTTTTTTATTTAGGTGTTGATTTTAAGGTTTTCCTGAGCTACTATCTGAGTTTCGAAGGCCATGTTTGAAAACTGTTGTAATTTTGACCCCGTTTAAAAAAATGGTGCTACCGGTAGCACCATTGTTTGATTTGGAGATTGATTTTCATGTTTTTTACGCAAAAATATGGGTTTTAAGGGCTAGAGTTCTTATTTTCAGGTCACAGTGCTTGTTAACTCGGTAACTATGTTTCATGCCTCAAACCTCTTTCAAGTCCAATGTGTTCATTTGCCTCATTTTAAAATTTTATTTGAGCCTAGATTCTTAGTCTTTTCTTTATTTCTTTCATCTTTGAATACCCAAAATGTCGACTAATGAGTTTTTCCCCAAGTCTTGCACCATTATGACAATTTTTGCAATATGTTTTAAGGACCACGAAGCCTTTACTCCTCAACACACAACAATAGGGTTCAATTTCCAAGTACCTCCAATTCATATGTTTGTGAGTTAAGGGAATGGCGCTAAATGAAAGGAGCACTGGTACAGCCGGGAAACCGAGACAGCTGAAAGTAAACATATCCAAAGTTCTTTTTATTTTCTAGTCTGATCTCAACCGAACACCTAGAAGTTCCATCTATTGGGGTAACGAGAACTTCCATCTATTGGGGTAACGAGTGACATATGGCAGTGGGACCTCTACCTAGTCAGGTAGACATGAATTATCAAATCAATAAAAGTACTCCAAGTGTTAATACCATGCGCCAATCCAAAATACATGCCAATTGATAAGACGAGAAAGCCCACACAAGCAACCACAATGGAGAGTCTTGTGCACAACGCATAAATAAGGAGACCAAAGCCCCATGCATATAAACAAAAAACAAAAGTATATACAATTTTTTGGTTGATGTGGGATTATTCCCAAGGGGAAAAAAATATAAAGAAATAATGTTAGGTTCTTTAAAATACAGTGGTTAAATGGCATTGATAACAAGAGGTCATTCATTCAACCCTTCGGTCTACGTTTCAAAGCCACCAAGGCCCTTGGATTGAGCTTATTTTCACTGGGTATGTCAAAGAAGTTTCAATTGACCCCATGACAATAAACATAGACCACAAAATAAAAGAAACAGCTGGAAAATCAAGTGGTAGCGCAAGGTTATTGGAGAATTAATGATCAACAACAAACCCTTATTTTCATGGATAGATGAGATAGTTAATTCTTCAAGGTGTCGATCCTTTCAAAATCGTCTTATCATTATTTTAGCAAACAGTTCATTAACCGTTCCAAAATTTGAGACACATAAGTTCAATAATTTGAGGGATAGAGATACCAGCTCAAGATGGATATGAAGATTACAAGGAGGAAACAGAGTGATTGGTAAAAAATGTGAGATATGCAATCTTGTTGAGGTCATAGTGATTCGTGGCATAAGGAGACAATTAGGAGTAGAAGATGTTGCATTATAAAAACGTTATATTTTTAATAAGAGGTGGATAACTAATATTCATACTACTTTTGTATTCNTTCAAAATCGTCTTATCATTATTTTAGCAAACAGTTCGTTAACCGTTCCAAAATTTGAGACACATAAGTTCAATAATTTGAGGGATAGAGATACCAGCTCAAGATGGATATGAAGATTACAAGGAGGAAACAGAGTGATTGGTCAAAAATGTGAGATATGCAATCTTGTTGAGGTCATAGTGATTCGTGGCATAAGGAGACAATTAGGAGTAGAAGATGTTGCATTATAAAAACGTTATATTTTTAATAAGAGGTGGATAACTAATATTCATACTACTTTTGTATTCAGTTTTAGAATTTCAAGGGGACTTCAACATTCGATGAAGATAGAAGAAACAGTTGAAGACTTATTCAGGGGGTTAGTGGTTAGGAATTGGTATCAGTGAGGACTACGTTCTTGGTTTTGAGCCCTATTGGTTTTCTCTCTAAAATTATGATATCGAGGGAATCATCTATTGGATTCACCTCTTGTTTATTCAGAGCCCTTATTCTCTTTCATTTTATTGTTTTAATCTTCTCTTTAGATATCATTTCTATTTTGTACTCTATAATGGTAATTTGCAGTCAAATTCATATATGTTGAAGACAACGATTTGGTACAAGCTCCACTGCTATCTATGTCTTTACAAATACTTTTGCAAGTTACTTGTATACTTGGTATGATGTTGGATTCATCATCATGCCTAGCTCTAGCACTTATTCATACATTGGATTCATTGTTTTATATGCCCAACAAACCATTCTTTATTCATCTCAATTTTGCAGTGACTTCCTTACTCATTGTTAGGATCAAGATTTATTGTTTTTATCTTTTTCTTCCACCTATCATTACCAACTATTGATCTCTATTGAATGAGACTTCATGCCCAAAAGAAAGGCCTTTGGTATGAGAAATTTGCAGGTCTTTAAATGACAGTCACCTGCCTTTTTCGTTAAACCCTTTTATCTTGTTCTTAGTTGTGTTGAATCTGGAATTTATCTTCTTATCTTAAATGTTGAAAGATGATGATTAGTGACACTGGGTAGCCAACTATTTTGAATTTAATGAGGGATCCCCCCTGGTCCAAGAGCCATCTAGTGGCCTAAATTAGGTTTTGAGTCTCCTTGGCATAGTTCCTAAGTAGTCGGGAACATCTCAAGGTTACAACACATTCTATTCATTTTTTAATAAAGGAGATGATGTTTACATTGTCTAAAATTCTCTAAAGGTTGGCGTCATGTACTTCATTCATTTCATTTTATACATGAATTTACCTTTATCTCAAGCAAGGGATAATGCACTGGTGTCTTTCCCTCCCTTGCATTTAATATCCATTTTGTGAGAATGTTTCATGTTTACGGGTTTCCAAAATTTTGGTGTTCTCATGCACTCTTATGATGAGCACATGTCCCCAAGTTGGAGCTAATTGTTACACCCCACATTATTTATAGTGTACCCTACATTTTTTCACAAGATGTGACCACTCCGATGTGCCCAAAGTGTGATGAATTATTTGTATGTAGCCATGATGGGATAATTTTGATGTACTAGTGTTGATTAAGGGTTACCCAGATCCGCTCAGGTGGATGGTTAGGAGTTTCCATTTAGTCTCCATTCTCAGGGTGCTTGGTTTTGTTTCTCCATTCAACTACCCCTTTGGAGGTGGTAATTCCCTCTAATGTAGGGCATTTATGTCATGGGTAGGTATGCGGACATTTTGAGGTGGATATACTAGGATACATGATTTACGTGGCCCTTAACTATTCACTTATTCTTTTTCTATATAAAATGTGATTGTTCTTTGTAAGGGTTGGCACACCCATGTTCTAAAACACCTTAAGTACATGGACCCTCTCTTTCATATGTATGTATTGTTATCACAAAATATGTACTTTCCCAAAGCCTAAAGGAAAGTAGGCTTAGATTGGCATAACACGGAGGTAGTCCTATCACTGTCACCCCAACATGATACCTCTTTTTGTTTAGGAGGAGGAGAGCCTCACTCCAAGGGAGATTTCCCAAGACCTACTCGGTTGATGAAGGGAGATAAGACAATGGTAAAACCCACCCCTCTCTCTAGGTCACTCATATGAAAGAAGTCACTTGGTTGTATGGTTTAAAGGGTCAAGGAGAAATTTAAAGTAAATGGTACCTTCCCTTTACCATTGAAACAACAAACGTTAACAATAACCAATGGTGTCAATGTTTCAAATTAGTGACTTCAAAATAGAAATACGCTACTAAAAAAATCTTATGTATAGACAAAAGATAATGCATAGTAGCAATAATATGTCCAGAAATTGCAAGTTATGATGAAAAAAATGATATTAAAGACCCTGCAATTTGATAGTACTTTTTCACTTACAATTTTAAGATTCAAACAAGTCAATAATGACCTCAATGGGTTTTCAAAACACTTGCAACAATAATAAAATGATGACAACAGCGTAACCACTTCAGACAAATACTTCAATGAGGCAATGAAGCAACTATTTCAACACTTATTGATTATAGCTTGCCTAATACAAGTGTTGGTGGCCTTACAGATAATTTAAGGGCTGATAGGGGCTGCAAATAGTGGTTGTAACAACAGTTACAACAACAACAACAAATAATAATAACTTCATAAAAAGCACTTAGAATATCAACCAAAATGGGAGATTAAAGCCTTCAAATGATAGCGCCCAGGCTTGTGCAATATCTGGGTTGGTTTGCTTAGTTAATAGGCTTGTTAAGGCTACAAAACAAGGTGTTGAGGAAAAGATATGAAATGATATTACTCAATCATTTTCAGATATTTCTTGGCTAAAGCAGGATAGATGGGAATATCACCCTATATTTATAACCATCAAAATTTGTATCCTAATTCACAAGTATTGATTACAAGTGCTTAGGCTGGTTTTTTTATAAATGAAAGCTTGCTGAAACAATCATTATTTATGTAATTTTGTGAATATAATAGATGATGAAATAAATATAGAGACAGAAGTAAAGACACCAAGTCAATAATAAAAACAGATGAGACATAAATAAATCGTTTATTTCATTACAATTCATCAAAATAATCCTTCTCTTTACAAAATTCCTTGAGGAAGTTTTGGACCAAAGTCAAACTTAGATGTTCCCAATGAATCATACAAAAGGACTTATGACAGAAAGTAAAAAAATGAACTTTAAAAGTTGGATCATCTTGCCACAAATTTTTGCCCACTCGACTCTCAACAATAGCCTTTGTCAGTCATGAAATTTAATTCACAAACAGACAAGTCTACACAGACTATCAAAGATAGATTAACACCTCTGAAAAACAAGTGTCTGAATGATGTAATTCAGCCCTGAATCTTGTTGTCTACAATATGACTTTGCTATCATAAAAGATAATTAGGCTTCCAATGACTTAAATAATGAATGAAAACTAAATTATCTCAACAAAACTCAAACAACAGACCTTAGTATGCTTCTCCTTCTATTCTCCTCTTGTTCCTCATTTTCCTTTAAGACATTAGAATTAGTTGAAGTAGTTGAACTACTTCTTTAGTTAAGTTAACTAAAACTCAACCAAGTTTTTAGTTAAGGGGGAAAAGTAATAAAATCATAATAAGGGTTTTTAATAAATAATAACTAGTAGGTGGGACCCCTTGTGACTCCCTTTAGTTCTTTAACAATCATAACACAACTAGTTAATCAAACAAAACATCCATCTTTGTGACTCTCATCATAACTTTCGTATTTGACAATTTATTTCAGTGATAATTGAAATTATTTCCAAAAATATATTACCATATATCCAAAAATAGTGCGTTGTCCAAAATTTTGGAAGTCAATTGTTCTCAACAATTAATAAATAAAAACTTAAAATCCATATTTTCCACTCTGGGAGGAAATATTTCCCTTGTTGTTGTTGTCACCTTTTGATCTCTCTAAATTTTCCTTAGGTTGTGTGGAGCCTTTAGGCCTAATCTCATTGATCACATGAGAGCAATAATCTCTCAAATGCATGTGAGATGACATGGATTTGGCAGAGTCATTTGAAGGTGAGGAAGGGGCAGCAACGACTTTTTGATTAACAGGTGGAGGAGCAGGTAGAGATAAGTTAGGCCAGCCATGATGTTGGGATACTATTGGGTGGACAGTCTCTTTCCATCCGTCATTTTCAGGGACTTGAGGTTGCAGTGAGACATGAGGAGGCACCGAGATACCAGGGACCTGTGGGGCTTGGAAGAGAGGTCTATCAGGCCTAGGTTGGACCACTCCTTGCCCAATCCAGTTAAAAAATCCAGCTTGAAATAGTTGGCCTAACTCTTGTGATTTTGCATCAAAGTGTATAGAGAACCTTGGCCTTCTAGGGCCCCTGTTCCAATTTCCTCTTCCTTGGTTACCTCGACCATGGATACCTCTGCTGAAAAAGTTCATTCCTGTATGCATTATTGATTAGCAAATAGTTTCTTCAACATCCATACATGACACCTCTTTTAAATAAGAAATAAAATTTGGCTCAGCAACATATCAAATTCATGCAATCCAATCCATACAAATTGTTTAATAGTTTTCGATGAACAGGGGGTGAACAAGGGTTCTGGGATATGTGAGGGGTTGTATTGAACGAAAAATGTTAAAATGAGGGGGAAAATATCATGATTACTGCTCACAACATCAAAAAATCAACTGTATCATAAATCAAAAGAATATATTACTGTAATTTATCCCTGCGATCCTTTAACTGTCATAATACATAATTTATCTTAACTATAATTAAATTTTAGGAACAGGGAGTGGATAGTGAATATGGGAAGGTGAGGAGATTGTAATGTGCGGAAAGTGAAATAATGGTAGGGAAAAGAGTGAATATTGTTCGTAAAATCAATTAAGTAATCCATAAAACAGTTATGTATTCAATGCAAACGACCCAACACCAATTAAACAATTACTGTGACCAATTAAACAATTACTGTGTATTAAAACTTGTTCATTGTCCCACATTTAAATATTCAACCCTTTTTATTAACAAAGTGTATCATCATACTCATAATCACTATGTCTTTCAACCTTCCTGCTAATATAATTCTTGTTTCTTTTCATTTACTTCTCTTTTTTATTTATAACAAATTCCACAGGAACACGGAGTCATATTGTTTCATCTTTGTTCAACATACATATCTATAGAATATCAACTAATGCCCATAATTCGTAAATACCCAAATGAAACGTAGACACAAGTCTTTCCCGAGTTGAACATACTCTTTTAAAACATGCCCGATTCTATTATTTTGACAATATTAACAATTAAATTTGCAATGAAACTATACTACAAAAACCACGTGCTTCATCTCTTATGGTGCAATAAAACAAAATGATGCACGATATCTCCATAAACCATACACAGTAAACAACCAAGTCTCAGTCATCAATTTTCCAATTTGTAATGATCTTGATCGGGACAAATTAAACACACAACAACCACCAAATTCAATTGATACCGTGTTGTAGGAACACACAGACTAGCGCATAACGAAAAGAGGCATCCATGTGACTGTACATTACCGTTTACTCCCAATCAACCAATTTAATTAAAAAAAAACGAGTTGGGTTATCGATTTAGTTGTCACAACAAAGGGAGGTAGTGATTGTATACCAATTCTCATTTACAAATTACAACTTTCCAATAACTCGATCAACATAGACGATACAAATATCAAAGCTATTTTCGAAACCACTTAACCAATTTATGATAGTTAACAAGATACCCGACAAGAGTGCGACTGGTTAGGGTTATCCAAATCGGGCTCTGTAACCATGAACACAAGAAATAATCAAGATTTTGCTCAGTCACCAAAACACAGTGAGACTGTAGGTCGGACAATCAACATTAGGTAGAAAACCATCGAAACAAGCACGATGGAACCACAAGATTTTATAACTCTTAGCTTGTAAAATAGTGTGACAGTTCAACACCAAGTAGGGTAGGCAATGATGCAGAAGAGCAGAGGTTTCTCACCGGAAAGTAGCCAATACCAAGAACGTGCAGAGGCATAACCCTCACATTTTTCCCAATAGCCAAACCAATTTATAACAATGTTGATGGAAATGCATACCCCAGGTATTACCAACAACCCTAAAGCATACTTCTTGGCATAATGGTCTCCCCATAACCAACTGTGTTGATGCCAATTGTTCGCGTTCGAATCGTCACCGGGTGAGCAAAAATAGGAACGCTAGCATGCCCTGTTGGGCTTGGCAAGGCAAAACAGGATGCTGTGGAGCAAAAGGGTTAATATAAACAAAAACAAACTATAATCTAACTATGAACTAAAAGAAAATAATACTACGAAAATGGACAAAGAACATTAAACATCAGACACAAGTGTCATCAAAGGTTTCAGGCAGGTGCTTTATTGAAACCAGAGCGCACGCAGAAGAGAGGGACCAGGGGTTCCTTCTCCCTCCAGCGGAAGGCTCTTCGGGGCCCTCAACACAATGCTTTCCTTACAACTGAATAGAATTGGACTGAGTGATGAAAGAACTCTGGGTTACACTGCTGATGAGTTGTTTGTCAAAGGCTGAGCTCTGAGTCATCTGGACAGCGTAACGATGCTTCGAATTCCCTGCTAAAACAATGAGTCTCCACGGCTATTTATAGCATTTTCCAGGCGGTCACGTAACTAGCTTCCGGTGTAAACACGGACCTGTTTAGGGTTCACTTAAGCCATTAATTCGCCGAATTTGCAGAGTCGACCCTGATCTGAAGGTCAAATCATCTTAGGGCTGATCCATTTGTTAAGCGGTGGAGGCGACAAGCAATTAATCGCCATTATTAGCCCGGTCTGGCGATTTTTATGTTGGCAGTAGCGTTAGAGCGTGCATCTCGCCCGAACCGCGATTTTGTCCCGCGCATATGCGTGTGCACCAGGCTGCTGTAAAGTGTCCTTCAATTTTGGTTACTTTGTATAGTTTTGACCCATGCAGAATCTTTGTGAACTTAATTCGAATTACCATGAGCCGAGCTTCATTGTTGTTTTGCGATGATGTAGGTTCTGTAGCGGATGAAATTTCGGTGATAGCGGATGCCCCTGATGGATGAGGTTAGGAAGCGGGCGTATAGCGGAAATCCATCAGTATTTCTTCTCTGAGGCCCATTTGTTATGAGGAAAGCAATAGGTAGAGATCTCTCCATTCCATTTCCATCCATTCCATTTCCATTATCCATGTCCATCCATCCATCCATCCATCCATCCATTTCCATTCCTCCATTCCATTTCCATCCATCCATCCATCCATCCATCCATCCATCCATTCCATTCCATCCGGTGTCCATCCTCCTCCTCCATCCATCCATCCATTTCCTGTCCATCCATCCATCCTTTCCATTCCTTTCCTCCATGCCTCCTCCCGCCCTCCTTCCTCCATCCATCCATCCTTCCTTTCGTCCATCCATCCATCCTTCCTCCATTCCATGTCCATCCATTCCGTCCATCCCTTATCCATCCATCCATCCTTCCATTCCTCCATCCTTCCATCCATTCCTCCTTCCATTCCTTCATCCATCATCCTTCCTCCACTGTCCATTGTCCATCCATCCATCCATCCATTCCTTCCTCCATTTCCTCCATTCCATTCCTCCTTCATTCCATTCCATCTCTCCACTCCTTCCGCTCCTTTCCTTCCATCCTTCCTCCGTCCATCCTTTCCCCGTCCGTCCACTCGGGCCATCCACTCTCATTCCTCTGTCCATCCTTCCTTCCGTCCTCCTTTCTCCCATCATTCCATCTCCATTCCTCCATCCTTCCTTCCTTTTCCTCCATCCATCCCATTCCATCCATCCTTCCATCCGTCCATCCATTCCCTTCTCCATCCATCCATCCATCCATCCATTCCTCATCCATCCATTCCATTCCCTTTCCTCCATCCATCCCTTCCCCAACCATCCATCCTTCATCCTTCCTTCCTTCCTCCATCCATCCATCCATCCATTCCATTCCTCCATCCATCCATCCATCCTCCTCCATCCCTTCCTCCATCCTCCGTCCTTCCATCCATCCTTCCATTCCATTCCATTTCCTTCCTCCATCCATCCATTCCTCCATCCATCCTCCATCCATCCATTTCCGTCCTCCATCCTCCATTCCATCCTTCCATCCATTCCATCCGTCCATTCCATTCCTCCATCCTCCTCTCCATCCTCCATCCATCCTTCCTCCATTCCTCCATCCGTCCATTTCCTTCCTCCAGATCTCCGTCCACTCCATTCCCTCCTTCCTTTCCTTTTCCTTCCTCCTCCATCATCCATGTCCATCCTTCCTTCCGTCCCTCCTCCATCCATTCCGTCCCTGCATGGAAGGCAGGAGTTGGGAGATTCTTGGTAAATCCTTAGAGGCGTCATTTAAGAACCATGGAAGTTAGAATTACCTCCCGGGTTCTTGAGAGATGATACAGCAGCTCTTGAATTGGTGAAGTAATGTCAATTGTGTGTGGTGGGTTGGTGTGTGGGGCCACTTGGCGTTCACATGAGCAGATCATAGGACATTGGTATGTAGAATGAGCCAAGGTAGATGTGAGAGCAAGGGCATCTCCTGCGTTCATTAACTGAAGTAGTGACATAGCAGATGTCAGTGATATTTTTTGATGAGGACGTAGCAGGGCTAGGGTTTTTCTTGAAGTTCTGGCGTACAGCCGCTGATGTCTGCCGAAAACGTGGTAGTGTTAGGCAATGGTGAGTGTAATGGCCATATTCTGAACATATAGCTATAAATTTAGTCCCTCAACCCTTTACCTTGGAAGGTTGAGTGAGTGATAGTACTACGGTAGTGATGGGTGTTGGTGGAAGGTTGGGATGGAGAATCAAATTCCATAGTGGTAGGGATGGGAGTTGTTGGTTTGAGGTAGCCCGTTTTCTCACATAGTGCGAAAGGTGGTGGGATGCATTAGAGGGCGGTGGGATCCTTCTTCTTCCCTCACGCCCTAGCTGGAGTATTAGGGGTAGGGATTATAGGGGTAGTAGGTGGGGTGGGGGTGAAGCGAGAATTGCCATGGGAAGGCATGACCCCGTAGGCGGGGACCATTTGGTGGATGTAAATACCACAGCAGGATTGCTAACACCATGTGTTGGGTAGTGTAAAGCGTGCAGCTACACAGGGAAGCTTCACAGCACAGTGGTGAGTAAAGAAGGGAATTTGAGTGAGGGGTGAAATTTGTCTCCCCAAATGGGAGAGATATGTCCACTGAGGGGGTGTGGATTAAGTGGAATGTGAGATTAAATAGGTCGAAGGAGGTTAGGTGGGAATTAGTCTTTGCGGTGAGACGTCAGGACTGGCTGAGGCCTCTTGAGGAGGATGGGTATGATTAAGGTCCTTGATCTGTTAGCGTTAAATTCGTCCTTGCGGGTGAGCAAAAATAGGAGCGCTAGCATGCCCTGTTAGCAGCAGAAGCGGAAACGAGGATGTTATTAGACAAAGGGTTAATATGAAAAAAAAACTATAATATAACTATGAACTGAAAGAAAATAATACCACGAAAATGGACAAAGAACATTAAACATGATTTACAAGTGTCATCAAGGTTTGACGGTGCTTTATTGAAACCCGGTGCTTGAGGTAGAAGAGAGGGACCAGGGTTTCCTTCTCCCTCCAGCGGAAGTCTCTTCGTGACCCTCAACACAATGCTTTCCTTACAGGCCCGAATAGAAGCGTGAGTGATGAAAGATAAGCTTTGATGATGAGTTGTTTGTCAAAGACTAAGCTCCGAATCATCTGGACAGTGTAACAATTCTTGGAATTCTCTGCTAAAACAATGAGTCTCCGCGGCTATTTATAGCATTTTCCAGTGGTCATGTAACCGGCTTCGGTGTAAACGGACTGTTAGGAGTTCACTTAAGCCGATGAAATTACTTGAATTTCTGTCGACCACGTCGAGTCAAATCATCTTGAGACCCAGTCCATTGTGGTGGAAGTGACAAACAATTAATGCAAGTATTAGCGGTCTGTAACTTTTATGTTAATAGTAGCGTTAAATGCTGTCTCTCATAAAACGTTTTATACGCTTATGCGCGCCACCGAGGCATTGTAAAGTGTCCTTCAATTTTTTGGTTACTTTATATAGTTTTTAACGGAATCATAGAACTTGATTCGGTGCCATGAATGACTTCATTCTTTATTTTGATGTGAACTTAATTCAGTGCCATGAATGACTTCATTGCTGTTTTGATGATGTGGAGTTCTTGTCGCCACGTGCAGACGAAATTTCAGTGATAACACCAATACCACAAAATAATCCCACGACCAGGTGAAAAACCCCACAAACATAGCTCTGGAGGATACACAGTGACCAAATGGAGTTTAAAACATACACAACAACACCATAACAACCGAATACAACTGGGTATGGTTACCATTAATTGTGAGGAGGTGGCCAACAAGGCTAAACAGAGAAAAACCCTCCAACAAAATACCCACAACTACTTAAAACAACAGTGAGCCATCATAGTTTCCACCACACATAACAACCAATGAATTCACAACTTCAACCATCAAGTTTTCCATTTGCAAACGAATAACCACACAATCATTCCAGAGAAAACACCCACACGTTTACACTGTTGGAAATTTCAAGAAAACACAAAACAACATATTATTGAGCCAGCGTTCATTTCATACACAGAGTGAATTCATGGATGGGCGAAAAGAACCATACACATAACCAATGGCTTTAAAAATGTGAGTTGGTCGAGCAATTCCTTCCACGCCTGAATCTCGGAGCTTAACCACAGCAAAACCAAATGAACAATAACCATGATAGGGTGATGGCCCAGTGGGAAAAGTATGGAGTGACGTGCATTTACTGCATGTCGCTTCCATCTTCCACCCCATTCAATTTCACAGTACACAACAACCATCCAAAACCATACCATTAATCTCATGTCATTAATTCCATGCATTGAAACTTGCACATATTGCTTTCCAATTGCGCCACCCCAATCCATATTAACCATTGCCAAAACCATACCATAACATATATCAAATGCTCCCAATATAACTCAATATAAATTGTATAGCCACTAACCATTGCTAGTTATGACTAACACTAAATCCTTTTTATTTCATTTGCACATAGTATAATATAGTTCTCTTCCTTGGATTTGTTTTTATAAGTCCCTTTCCATTGCTCTTTTTTCTTGTTGTTACTAACATGTGTCTTTTGCAGGTGTAACAGGTAATGAATCATGGTGACAATATCAAATGTAACAACAATAAATATAAGCCATTCATAACATGGAATTTAGAGCTTAGAATAACGGAATCAACACATAAAATGCATTACCCATTTTCCATTATGTCGCAAACAAAACCAATACTTCCTCATCAATCATGTAGAACCCTGTAAGCAGCATCGAAACAAAAGCATAAGATGTGTGATAAGACTATCTCTGAACCTCCAGTCTACAAGGGGGTCCCACCTACTAGTATTATATATCATTAGCATAGTTTAAATAATAGGCGTTAGCAATACTTTGCGGGCGAAATCCTCATTTTGATTTTAATCGTCAACACAAGGGTTGTAGAAACAACAAGCTTCAATAAATGACAATTGTAATAAAACCTTCAGAAATGTACTTGGAGGAGGCAATTAAATACAAACTTTTATCTTTGGTTGATTGTACCTTGCCTCATAAAAATTATGGGTTGATTTAATAGATCATATAAGCTTGGATAGGTTGTTATGTAATGGTTGTAGCAATGACTATGACAAAAACAAGGTAGGGTTATTTTAATAGGCTAGGTCAGTGCTAGTGTTAGTTAGTAAGAGCTTCAAGGAAGAGAGTTTGAAAGTTGTTTTGATCTTATTCATCCATAATAGCATAGAAATCAACGCCTTTAGGGGCTTATGGAGTCATTAACAACAACAATATCACTTGGGAAATAAAGTAATGATAATACTTTTCCAAGAAAAGAGGTAGATGCAAGAGGTGTTGGCACTTCAAGGCCTCAAGCATCTAAGTCTTTAAGAGAGTTTTTGCTAGAGAATAGGCACTTCTAGGCCCTAGCGTACCTTCCTTCATTAGGCTATTGAAAAATAATAGGTAATTAGAGTGATGTTACTAGAGAGCTAGAATTTTGGAGCTCTAGTAATCACTTCCAAAACAATGTATAATTGGAAAATTCAAGCTAGTAGAAAAGTTATAGGGAAAAAAAAGCACTTATGTTTCTCTCCTAGGGTTTTAAACAAGAAATTTCATAATATTTGACATGAAACAAACAAATTTTACCACAAACATTCATTACATGAATAAAATGAATATTTTCTACTTACTTCACCAAGAATAATCAAGTCAAAACCATAGTTGGAGACCATTCCACCATGAAAAATGTCAGGATACACCACCATAAAGCTTCCCCAAGAGATGTGCACTGGTTATTTAAGCCAATAACCCTTGAAGGGGGAGAAAATTTCAGTCCACCACTTGTGTGTGATGAGTTATGATAAAATGAATGTCACTTTATGTTTATTTACACCAAAATTTGACCTTCAATTATTTTAGGTCAAAATATCTGGGTCGACCTCGCTAGTTTACAACAAAAATTTATTTTTTACCAAAATAAATTCAATTTGCATCTAAATAGGCCTCCAAAGGTGATGGCATGCCCCTATAGGGTGGCATTGGGCCTCAAGTGTGGGATGTTGGGAAAGGGGGATGAAACATTGGGCCTAGCCTCATGAATGCCTTCAATGTGACAACCTCAACTGACATGTGACGTCTAGGGCTATAGAGGTGACCTCTAAGGCCTCCCAAGGCCAATGTTCAAGTGGGAGGAACATGGAATCCTAGGTGTGGATCTTCCACAGTGCCTCCAAAGGAAACATACTTCCTTCTTATAGTGCAAGCCTTCAGTCTCTTCTTACCCCCTAGCTGGGGTTTCAATTTCCATATGTGGGTTTTGAGCCCCCATGAAGGTCCAAGTTAATCATTCCCTCATGTGTACCTGTCCATCAGGCAAGGTCCTGCAGAGACAACAAGTATTCCCTCCAGGGGTTCATAAGTCACAAGGATCATAGCATGTAAATCACATCCAATAATTAAATTACCCAAACATGTGCATCAAACCCCCCTTAACCCCAAACAAATGCTCAAAGACATTATGTAATCTGACAAGTTAGGTTTGGAGAGGGTCTCAGAGTGTCCTATTGGGATAATCCCTCTTAAGTTTGGGGTGTTTCCCAGGTGGAGTCTAGTCCGAGTCATGCAAGTGTATGAGGTGGCATGGAGTAAATATCTGGGCATGGGGTGCATGTGATAACAGGGAAATGTAGAGTCTTACCTATGGGTTCCTTTGTGGAGGGTGAGTTACACCTTGTCATGGATACAATTGTTTCCTAGCCCATTCATCTCCATTTATTCTTAGCTTCATTTATTTTGATCTTTTTCTCTTGTGCTGCAAAGGAATAGTTGAGGGCCACTATCCTGGCTTGATGACTAGAGGTGACAATGTTATCCACAAACACTTCACGAAAATGAGAAGGTTGGGTCGTAATGAGACCCCCTTTCTCTTGGATATCCCACCAAGAGAGACTACCCTGGTTTGGTGACTAGATAGTTGGTAATGGCATACCACTACATGTCCATAGTCATAATAGGTCAAAACGTGATGAGACCTCCTATCCATCAACCAATAAATTGAGTGTTTATGTTATCTTGTGGGTCCCTTTTTCTTATTGAGAATATTTTCACTGATTTCTTGAGGATCCCTAAGCGAAGCATCTCAAAGGTTTAAAAATTGGATTTTAACTCTTTCCATCTACTTTTTTACCCTCAGGGCCTTTAGCTCCTTCTTCCCACAAGGTAAGGTACAATCCTTCCTAGTGTAGCCAATCCCAATTCCCAAAAAGAAAAGGGAGATAGAAGGAATAAAGATGAAAAGTGATAAGTATGGAGGGAACATACAATGAATTTTTAAATATTCATCCAATAGAAACCCATACTAAAGGGAAATCAACTTACTAGGGAACTGTGTCACGCTTCCATGTTTGAACGAGGCAAAGAGCATATTTCCAAGCAAATGTCATGAAATGAAGAAGGAATTCAATACAACATGTTCAAGTGCTTCAAAAATCAGAGTGATACATACCATGATACCCAGAATATCGAGACTCATTACCTGATCCAGGTGGATATCGGCGGCCACCCACCTTTTCCAACTGGCTCAAAACAATTTTCTGGCAATTTTGGTAATTTACCATTTTTAGCAGTTTTTAAGTTCCGGGGCCATTTTGAGGCCCTAAATGATGTTTTTTGGGAAAATAGGGAGCAATGTGGAAGTTTTTTCGATATTGCATCCAAAATTAATCTCATCGACGATATCTTTCCAATGGTCTATCATGTGCCTAAAATGAAGATAGTATGCAAAAGTTACGACCCTGGGAAGTTGATGTACTAACTTACCCAAATGGGGCCCATATGACTTTTGGATTTTCATCTCCTAGGGTTAGGTTTTTGGATGTCTAGGGTTTTTGGCATTCCTGTTTATTGTAAAAATGACTTTAGAACCTCATTGTAATCATCTTCTTGTGAATGCGAGTAACCATCACATCTCTTCTCAGAGATAAGCTGCTACCATTCTAGCGAGTCTTTCACTCTGTATTTTTACAGTCTCTGTACATTTCGTTCATTAATAGAAATTGTATATTACTGTATATCTGTGTTTATGGTTGCATCTCTGATACATTTCTGTTATATTATTGAATATCTGTGATATCTTTGTGCATTTATTTATTATATCTTCGCTCTCATTTCGTGCTGAAAATAATCTAAATCAATGGTATCAAAGCAGGTTTTTCTTGATCGTTTTTTTCAGTGCATGTCCCCGATGAGGTCCGAGTATAGCAAGTTGGGTATCGATCTTGTCTCTCTTGAAGACAATCACTCTCGCACGCCCAAGAAATCCTCCATGGAGGAAGAAAATAAAAACGATGGAGCAAACAATTCTATAAATCTGTTGCTTGAGCAAGATCTCACGCGACAAAGGGACGAAATGATGGAGAATTTTTCCCACATCCTTCAACGCCTGCCAATAGAAACATGTGCATCTTTATCAAACAACCACTTTGGAATAACCTCTCCTTTCAAGGTACAGGTTAATTTTGATATTCCCATATTTGAAGGTCAAATAGATGCGGATGCCCTAGACAAATGGTTAAATCTACTAGAACGTTATTTCTCTATTCACCATTTTTCCGACAGGGAAAAGATCACCTTCACACTCCTTAAATATCTCTCCCATGTCAAACATTGGTGGGAAACTTACTGGGACCAAAGTTCCACAAAGGAGTCTAGAATATATGGGGTCGATCCCACTTGGGATTCTTTTGTGGATGTGATAAAGGAACAGTATTACCCTGTTGGCAACTATGAGGACCAATACATGAGATGGACCACATTGAGGCAAGAGAGGGGCCAAGAAAAACTAGAGTTCACCAATACCTTCCATACCTTACGCACCAAGCTAGGTATCAAAGACTCCGAACGACATTTGGTTATGAAATACCGTGGGGCTCTACACATATACATCCAAACTGAAATGGATTTTCTGGACATCTCATCACTCGGTGTTGCTTATAGATATGTTGTTAAAATCAAGAAGAAAATTAAGCACTAGAGCAACCAGGAGTTCGTGTCTGCAAATCCGCAATAACCAAAGTATGACAAATATGGCGCTAACAAATAGTCTCCCGAAAACTAGTCCAAGCCACAGGAAAAGAAGGGTCACGGGAAGACAAATAAGGACACCGAAAAATGGTGCGATTTCAACAAAAGACCCTAGCACAACACCGATGAATGTCACTCAAAACAGTAATTGGTGGCCGATATCAAAGACAAGGATCCAAACCCTGATTCAGAATATGATTATGAAAATACTAGTAAAGGATAGATCATTAACACAGACCCCACTGCTATTGTNCCCTAGCACAACACCGATGAATGTCACTCAAAACAGTAATTGGTGGCCGATATCAAAGACAAGGATCCAAACCCTGATTCAGAATATGATTATGAAAATACTAGTAAAGGATAGATCATTAACACAGACCCCACTGCTATTGTCGCGACCACAACAATTCAACTAGAAGAACCAACATATCCTGAAGAGGGGAAGCACCTTTTTCATTCACAGATGCGGGTGAAGGGGACCCCGCTGCATTTTATTGTTGATAGTGGAAGCCAGAAGAACCTCATCTCAGCAAAGGTCGTCAAACTGTTGGGATTGTCGACAACACCACACTCGTAGCCATACAACATCAGGTGGCTTCGCCAAGGATGAGATCTTTGTGTCATCCAACAGTGTCGATGGTCATACGACATCTAGCCCTTCAAGGATGAGGTATTATGTGATGTTGCCCCACTGGATGTCTGTGATGTTCTCTTGGGCCAACCATATATGTGGAGACGTCATGTTGTTTATGAGTCTCGACCCTGCAGTTTCATTGTTTCTCTAGGGAGTCATCTCTACAAAATACCAGAGGAAGTTCTCACTATTGTTCCACCTAAACAGTGTTGCAAGGTAGTATCTCATACTGCAAAATTCAGCTTCTTCACAATCTTTTCAAAAGGGGAACAAAAGGACACTGCAACCACTACAGCCTCGCCTCAAGCCCATTCTATCCAACAGAATCAGGTTGACAAGGTTGCAGCAAAGCGCAAAGATTCCTTCTGCACATTGTCCTCTCATGTAGCTTGACTTATTGAACAACCTCAGCCTCAACAGGTTCGTGACAGACTTCCACAAACTGAGCAACGTGACGTCTCCAACAAAGCAAGCAACTCAACAAGATTCAGATTCAACAAACGTTGTTTCCTCTCCCTCGGGCACTCAACGCAATGGATACCATTGCTTCCAAAGGAGGGAGGATTGATCCAGGTGGATATCGGTGGCCACCCACCTTTTCCAACTGGATCATAATAGTTTTCTGACAATTTTGGTAATTTACTATTTTTAGTAGTTTTTAACTTCCAGGGCCATTTTGAGTCCCTAAACGATGTTTTTGAGAAAATAGGGAGAAATATAAAATTTCCTTCGATATTTCCTCCAAAATTAATCTCCTCGACGATACCTTTCCAAAGGGCTATCATGTGCCTAAAACAGAGATCGTATGCAAAATTTACGACCCCAAGAAGTTGATGTACTAACTTACCCAAACGGGGCCCACGTGACTTTTGGCGCTTCATCTCCTAGGGTTAGGTTTTTGGATGTCTAGGGTTTTTGGCATTCCTGTTTATTGTAAAAATGTCTTGAGGGCCTCATTTTAATCATCTTCTTGCGAATGCGAGTAGCCATCACATCTCTTCTCAAAGATAAGCTGTCACCATTCTAGCGAGTCTTTCACTCTGTATTTTTATAGTCTCTGAACATTTCTTTCATTAATAGAAATCGTGTATTACTGTATATTTGTGTTTATGGTTTCATCTCTGATACATTTTGGTTATATTATTGAATATCTGTGATATCTCTGTGCATTTCTTTATTATATCTCCACTCTCATTTCGTGCCGAAAATAATCTGGATCATTACCTCATGAATAAAGAGTCACTACTACTTCAAGACCAGGCTGGTGTGATGGACACTGGTGCTGGTGATATGTGGACTACTCTTGAAGAAAATACGGGCCCTCCAGGACTATGGCTTAGGTTGTCTAGCTCTTGGTACTCCATGTTTGAAACTTGTGGGCCTCGAGACACGATCTCCTTAGTTATCCCTAGGCTAGGGGATAACATGTACCACATTGGGCCTTCAAAGGACATCCTACACATGATTATTCAAATTTTGAGGCATTGGTCACCCTCTCTGATACATGGACAAGCTACTTTCATTCACATGGACATCCTCTACACTCCCATTTGTTAGAAGCCAAGACGTACCCCTCCTTTGGCACCTTTTTAATGCAATTTACGCACTAAATGAGGGCCGACTTCATTTGGGGAAACTTCAAGAGGACATTCGGGATTTTTAGAGCCTAATTTGATGATGTGGAGGTCACTTATGTGACTTGGAACTTGATGAGGATCACTTTTCACTTACCCTTTGATGTGGATGCACTTTATGATCACTTTTTGATAGTTTGTTGAGAAAAATTGAAGAAATCGTCCACTTTTGGGGTTTTTATTTAACTTGGGGTGAGGTTGTCCCCTCCCTTCTAGGTGGATGTTGGAGCTTGAATGGCCAAGAAATATTCCTTACCACATTTGGAGGCCCCCCAAGTGACTTTCAAGTGGAACATTGTACCTCAAAGATAAATCGGTCCTTTCTTAGAATTTTGACATCATTTTTATTGTTGGGGGTTTTATGACCCATTTTCTCACTTGGAGGGTCACTCCCATGCTTCATGGAGGTGCCTTGACCTTAGGTATGGAAATGGTCAAGATTTGGAGACATATTTCAAGTATTTATTGATATTATTTGAGCATTTTTCGAGAACATTTTGTTGAATCCGCCCCCTTTATGAGGGTTTTAAACATGTAAAGCATCATTTAATTGTACTTTTTGACTCAATCTCCAATTTGTGTGGATGACAAGTCATTTTATTTATTCCTTAGCCTAGTTTTGGGGAATAAAGAGTGGAGAGGAATTGAGAGCCTCATCTATAAATATAGGCACTACTCTCACTCATTGTGTAAGTTGTGAATTGTTGGAGATCATTATTGGAGCCATTTAATAGAATGTATTTACTTGGTGTCAATTATTGGAGTTCTATCTTTCTTGGTTATTCTCCTTGGAAAATTTGAAATACTATTGTGATTATTCGAGATTCTACATAAACTAGAAAGATCAATCCATTGAGGAGTTATCAACTACTTGGAGGGAGGACATCTACAGTTTGTATGTAATGTTCCCAAGCCAATTTTTTCGCTTGGGGACACTAGCTAACCACTAAATTAATTGTTTGTTTGTTGTGTATGCTAGTTGGCCTCTTAGATTTCGGCCTTAGGGTTATTTTCAATTATTCAACACAATTCATGAATATATACTCAATACTATGCAAGATATAATCAGTACGCAAGATATGGAACTCCAAAGCACAGATCTGACCTTTTTATTAAGAAGAGAAAGAACCTGATACAATATAGAAGCAGATCTGGATAACATCAGATGGCTCCAAGATAAAAGATATGAGCTGCTACAAAATTCTCCCGACAATACCCAACAAGCCTCCAAAGGCTTAATATGAGATGAAGGACCAAATACAAAAGAGCTAGGGTTATGTCCAACCCACCCTAGTTGTTGGCACGTCCTGCTGGATGGATGAGAAGGCCAAGGTTTCGGCCCAGCTGAAGAAGACCTCCAAGTGATGCCAAACTCCACCAAAATATAGATCAGGGTAATGGAGATCCCTCCCGAAGTATGAAGCCAAAATGTTGAGTCTTTCTCCTCCAACGTTTGAAACCCTAATCAAGACTGTGCCCTCCTGAAACCCTGAAGTGCCAATAATTCGGCCTAGATTAAGGAAGCCTCCAAAACTTTTGAAACTCTCTAGGATGATAGATCGGGCTGCCACAAGTAACCTGGTGAAGTCTCACAATCAAATCTAAGGTATAACCCCCTAGATATGATTTGAGAATATATGAATCACCAATATGTCATCATTCTCTCAAATTCATCCCAAATCTGTAGCTAATAATCTAGCCAAAGTAACTACTCCAAAATACCTCCAAACTGATGAGCAAGGTCCTGCAAGCAAAACCCAAGTGCTAGAATGTCTCAAGGCTCTCTCACAATGATGTATCGAACGTATCCTTATGCAATGATGTGCCCCTACTGGAAAACAATGAATGGTGTGACCATGTTTCCCTCCTGGATCGATGATGGAACCTGTGATGAGTGTAGAATGGTGTGGGTGGAGTATTTCATCCCCGAGACCAAGCTTGGAACAAGGTGAGTGGAATATTTCACCACTGATTTGTTCTCTAGGGTTTGTAATCTCAAAACCCTCAAAATTGTGTGCTCAAGAGCTCAACAAGAAAATACCAAATATCCAAGATGAGTGAAAGGTGCGCCCTAGCCTTTCCTTTATACTTCCATTCTATTTCCCTGTTGAGTTATTTTAACACTTGGGTTCAACTCCTAACTCAACCTCCAACGTTCTAATTCTTCATTGAGTTACTTTTTATCCTTTTTCCCTTTTTCCCAAGTCAACTTCAAAATATAACATTGAGTTAGCTGACCTTTCCCCATGTTGTATGAGACTCTGGTATAGTGGGGATGTCCAGACCACTAAGTCTACCTGGACCTCTTCATCAAGAGGTGGGGGACATTACAGTCTCCCCTGCTAGAAATTTCTTATCCACGAGCAATTCCAAACCTATTTCCTGTACCACTTATTCATTCTCCCATGTGGCATCCTCAATGGGAAAATCCTTCCATTTGATCAGATATTCTTTAATGCTTCTCTTCCAGAGCTTCTTCTCCCAAACCTCCAATATCTCCTCCGGTACTAGAACTAGTTGCCCCTCTTCATCTAGAGGTGGAAACACCTCCAGTGAGGTGATGTGTTGGCTGATGGCCCTCTTCAAGTAGGACACGTGGAAAAAATTGTGTATCCTGCTACCCTGTGGGAGCTCCAGCTCATAATCTACGACCCCTTCCTTCCCGTTGATCATGTAGGGTCCAAGGAAATGGGGTTGGAGCTTTTCTTCTCCACTTCTTTTTATAGAATCTTGTCGGTACGGTTGGAGCCTTAGGTAGACAAAGTCACCAACCTCAAAGGTACGCTCTACCCTGTGTTTATCTGCTTGGACCTTCTGTTGATTATGTGTCTTCTGTAAATGATCCTTCAACTCCCTAAGGATTTCCTAACTTTGATGTACCCAATCCTATACAATGGGGGCTTTGTTGTCACCAAAATCAATCTCTACAAAAGAGATTGGTTCATAACCGTACAACGCCCTGAATGGGGTCATGCCTATGGACATGTGATGGGTGGTGTTGTAACAGTATTCCCCAAGTGTAGCCACCTGACCCATGCCTTCTGTTGTACTGATACATAGTTCCCGAGATATCCTTCTACCCATTTATTGACTATTTCGGTCTGCCCGTCTGTTTGAGGATGATAGCTAGTGCTAGGGGTCAAAGCCATACCAACAAGCATGAATAACTCCTTCCAAAATGTACTCATAAATTGGTTGTCCCTATCATTAAAAATGGTTTTGGGTAGCCCATGTAGTCTGAAGACCTCTCTGAAAAATAACTCGGCCACCTATGTTGCACTGAAGTCTGTAGCAATGGAGAAGAAGTGTGAAATTTTTTTCAACCTTTCCACCACTATGAAAATACATTCCTTACCTTGCTCCCTTAGAAACCCTGTGATGAAGTCCATGGAGATTCTCTCCCATTTATGCTCTGGGATGGTAAGGGTTGCAGTAGTCCTGTTGGGTGAGTGTGTTAGTCCTTATTCTCCTAGAAAGTAGTGCATTCATTGACATAATTCATCACATCCTCTTTGAGGCCCTTCCATGAGAACCTCTCCCTTACTTTCATGTATGTCTTGCCAATCCCTTGGTGCCCTACCATCGGTGAGTCATGACATGCCTGTAATATCTTGGCCTTGAAGGCCGATTTAGGAACCAGATATATTCGGCCCTTGTAATAGATAATGCCATTGATGACCCTGAAGTTATCATCCTGTATTTTCCCATCCATCACCTGACAAGTGAACTTATCTTTTGAGTGTTCTATCACAATGAGGTCCTTCCAATCAACTAATACATCTGTCATGGCATAGATTGATGGCCTCCTGGATAATGCATCTGCCACCACATTGTTTTTACCTTTAACGAATTCAATGTCGAAGTCATAGGCCTGTATCTTGTTGACCCATTTTTGTTTCCTTTCATTTAAATCCTTCTGCTCCAAGAAGTACTTAAGGCTATTGTGGTCTGATTTCACCACAAATCTAGCAACGACCAAGTATTGCTTGAATTTGGTCAAGGTGTGCATGATGACCAACATCTTTTTGTCGTAGATGGTATAAAGTAACTCAGGTCCCCTTAGTTTTCGTCTCTCATAGGCAAGGGGGTGCCTATTCTGCATCAGTACGGCCCCAGTGCCTTCTCTTGAGACATCACAATCCATGTTAGGATATTTAGACACTTAGGAGTTAATTAAGATCTACTTGGTCTAATATGTCGTTAGGTAAAAGTTTGTTTCTTAGTGTGTTTCTTTAGTATGCATTTGTAGTTAAGAAATCCGACGGTCACGATATGTTCCCGACATAGAGTGATCTGACGGTTCAAACTCTCCTCGATCTTAACGACCATCGATCCGTGGCTTAACACCCAATTGGTCAATGATCTCTATTTAAAGAGCATGGAGGGTCATTTGCCAATGATTGATTGTGAGAAACTCTCTTGTAAAATCTCTCTGTAGTCTTTTTCTTTGCATTAATAAACTGCTCCAAGTGCTCGCGTTGGCTGGGGCCATGGATGTTTCCCCGTAGGGGTTTTACCACGTGAAAACATCGGTGTGTTGATATTTTATCTGGTTATGTGAGTGGTTACTAAAGGTGTTCATCCTCTGTTGGAATATCTGTGTTGTCGAACATGGTATCAGAGCTTGTTTGAAGACCCGCTCTTGTTGTAGATCGAGATCGTGAAGTCAAGTTGCCTCATCTCCATTTTCTGGCATTTTCGTACATTTATGGGCTGAGCGGACTGTTCCATTACATTCGAAGCACTTGTTTCATTCAGGAACACTTTTTGTTTCACTCGAAAAGGTTTCCGTTTTCCCAAGATACGACCATTATAGTAAGATCTGGAGGTATAAAGCCTGAATACGCATTTTTTAAATTTCTGCAAAGTTTTATTTTCATTTTATTTCGGTTTGTATTTTTTATTTCCAGGTTGCTACTCTTTTAGATCTGCATATGTTCTTTGCCCCACGCCCTATGCGATCTCAGCAAATGAGAAACAGATAGAAAAAAGTGCATCTTCCGGGTAAGCTAACCGAGATCTAACCCTTGTTGTCATCGAGAAGCGAAATTTTTTCTTGTGTGAAAAGAGTGTTTTTTTAGCATGCTCTCCAAGGTTGTCTTCAAGCATGCTCTCCAAGGCCATCTTCAACAACAACAAAAACAGCAATCCTCCTTTTGAACATTACAATTTGTTTTGCTAGACCATTTGGTTAAAACTTGTCTTATTAAGTAAGAGGTCTTGAGTTCAAGTCTCTCTTTTGTTAATTTTTTTGAAAAAATTCATGCTAAAAATTGTAAAGTGCATTTCACTTCAAGTATAAAAGTGAATCACTATAAGTAGTTTTATATTTTATTTTAAAGTTATTTATTTTACATGCAACTTTTCTATTATAAGGTAACTTCATTGTAAAAGTGATCCCCACTTCTCTTTATAAAAGTGGGTCACTTCATAAAGTAACTTACACTATCACGTGGTTATTTGGTTACCGTTTATGCCTCTTTTTTAAAATGGCATATCTCTCACATCGGAAGTCCGTTTTTAGTGTCATTTTTTTTTAAACCGCATAACTTTTCGAGATATTTCCATCCAGATCATTAGTTTTAGTTTTTAAATCCAAAATATATACATATTTAATATGGCTTGCTTACCAGCAACAACTACTTCCAATGGAAATCCCATATGGAAGACTTATTAAGAAGTAAATGCATGTACCAGATTACCTTGGGAAAGGAAACAACACCCACTGATGATGATAAGAAAGCCAAATGGGATAATAGGAATGAAAAAGCATGAGGACTAATTAGAATGTCCATCTCTCTTGATTTAAGGTACCACCTTCAAGGAATTGATGACCCCGAAGAAGCTTGGAACATGATTGAATCTGTGTTTGGTAAACTCAATATTATTCGAGCATAACAGTTAGAAAATCAAACACTGACCTTGAGTCCAAGTGATTTTTCTTGCCTTGGAGACTATCTATCTAAGTTTAAAACACTCATAATTTTATGTGAAGAATGTAAGACAAAAATGGAGGAAGAGCATTGCATATATCTTATTCTTTCTAAGCTAGGTAGTGCATATTCTGTGTTTGTATCTACCTTTTATGCCATGAAAGAGGCTCTGGGGAAATCCTATGTAAAACCCACTCTTGAGTCCTTTTGTGCTTCTTTGATTAGAGAGGAAGATAATCTTGTACAATTTGGAGTGATCAACACTGCAGGTACCTCCAACAAAGCCTTTGTTGCCCATCAGAAAGATAAACCCAAGTATCCCAAGAAGCAACATCCTCGCTACAAAAACAAACAACCTAAGGGTCCCAAACCTGCTCAGACAGCTTCAGCTCCTAATGGTGACAAAGGAGAAAAATATAAAAGTAAGAATACTAACAGACATTGCAACTTTTCTGATAAAGATGGTCATGATGAGTCCAAATGTTTCAAGAAGATGGCAGCCTTAGAAACAGCGATGAAGAAGCACAACATCAACATTGATTCTTCTTCTTCTTCTTCTTCTCATGGACATGCACTTTCTGCTTCTGGTCTTTCCTTCAATACACCTTCTACTACTACTTCTTCTTCTTATGAGTGGCTTATTGATTCAGGAGCATCTTATCATATGGC
>SNQJ01S0008430.1:210170-234141 GCA_010110895.2 Picea sitchensis | reverse complement strand
TTAAGGGGGGATGTTAGAATATTTAGACACTTAGGAGTTAGTTAAGATCTACTTGGTCTAATATGTCGTTAGGTAAAAGTGTGTTTCTTTAACATGAATTAGTATGCATTTGTAGTTAGGAAATTTGATGGTCACGATATGTTCCCGACATAGAGTGATACGACAATTCATGCTCTCCTTGATCTTAATGGCCATTGATCTGTGGCTTAACACCTGATTGGTCCATGATCTCTATTTAAAGAGCATGGAGGGTCATTTGTCGATGATTGATTGTGAGAAACTCTCTTGTAAAATCTCTCTGTAATCTTTTTCTTTGCATTAGTAAACTGCTCCAAGTGGCCACGTTGGCTTGGGCCGTGGATGTTTCCCCATAGGGGTTTTACCATGTGAAAACATCGGTGTGTTGATCTTTGATCTAGTTATGTGAGTGGTTATTGAAGGTGTTCGTCCTCTATTGGAATAACTGTGTTGTCGAACAATCCACAATGAAAGGTTGGCCGAAATATGGTAAGGCCAAAACTAGGCATATGCTCATCACGTTTTTCATCTTGTCAATGTAAATTGGGCTTCCTAAGCCCATTTGAAAGCTCCCTTCTTGGTCAAATCGGTCAGAGGTGCACAAAGTTGTGAGAACCCTTTGACAAACTTCCTGTAATAAGTGCAAATGCCTAGGAATCCCCTCAACTCTGTAAGGGTTTTAGGTGTAGGCCACTCAATTATGGCTTGAATCTTCTCCTGATGCACTTGTACTCCTTTCACTCCAATAATATGTCCCAAGTAGAGGACCTCTGTCATTCCAAATTCACATTTGGATTTCTTGGCATACAGTGATTGATCCCCCATGATAGTTAATATTTGGTCCACATGTAGAAGGTGTTCCTCCCACGTCTTGTTATAGATCAGTAATTCATCAAAGAATACAAGGAGATGCTTCCTCAACTGTTTGTTGAAGACATGGTTCATACATGACTAGAACATGGTTGGAGCATTGGTTAACCCAAAAGGCATCACCAAGAACTCATAGTGGCCATAATGACACTTGAAAGCAGTTTTTGGGATGTCCTCCTCCCTTAATTTGATTTGATGGTCACCAGAGCACATGTCAATCTTAGTGAAATAAACAGCCCCATGGAGCTCGTCCAATAGCTCATCAATCCTTGGAATTGGATACCTGGTTTTGATTGCCTTCTTGTTTAGTGCTATGAATTCAATGCACATGCGCATCATTTTGTCCTTCTTTTTTACCAACACCACTAAAGATGCAAAAGGGGTAGAACTTGGTCTGATGTGCCCCATGTCCAAGAGCTCCTTGATTGCCGTTTCTATTTCATCCTTATACTTCTTTGGGTGTCTATAAGGTGTGGTGATGACTGGTTTTTCTCCTTCTTCAAACTCAATGATATGCTCAAATCCCATGTCGAGTGGTACACCTGGTGGGATAGGTCCAAACACCTTACCGTGTTTGTCAATGATTTCTTGAATCTCTGGTGTGTAGTGAATTTTCCCCTTCTTGTCCACACGTGTCGAAATCTTGCACTCAACAGCATACACGATTTTATCTCTTCTGAAAATGGCCTCCATCCTCTTGGTAGTGACTACCTTGGATGAGTTACCTGTAATGCCTCTAAGGACCACCTTTCTTCAACCCTCCTCTGTGAAAGACATTTCCATGGTCTTGTAGTTGGTAGTGATAGGCCCCAAAGTACTGAGCCACTGTACTCCAAGGATTATTTTTTTGTCTTGAAGGTCCATCGCATAAACATCCTGTACCAAATCATGTCTCCCCAATGTAAGCTCCATGCCTGGAATGTACCTTCTACAAGGCATGGTGCTTCCACCTGCTACCTCCACCTTGAATCCTTCAAATTCAACTATGGGTATATGCCTTCTCTATAGAAACGTTGAGTCAATGAAGTTGTGAGAGGTTCCCCCATCAATAAACATTGATACCTTTTTCCCCTGCAAAACCCCTCTCATTCTGAAGGTGTTGTACTTGGGCACCCCACTGATGGATGCCAAGGTATCTCTCTCTTCTACTGTACTATCATGACATGTAGCCTCCTCCTCTGTATTTTTGGTGGTGTTTGCCTCTATGTTCTGGATGTGGCCGAAATCCTCATCCTCTTCATTGTCAGATGTCACCTCTATGTAATGCACTTGGCCACGACCCATGCATTTGTGGGATGGGTTCCATGGCTCCTTGCATGTGTAGCATAGGTGCTTCCTCCTTAATTCTCTTCTAGTATTCTCGTCCATCCTACCTCTTCCCCTGTCAAACTCCCTTGGGTCACATACCTCTAGGTTCATTGGAGGTCTCTAGTCTCTTCCTCCTATGTTAAGAGGTGGTCTAGGCACAAATTTCATCTTTTCAGCTGGTCCTAGGTCTCTCATACTCCAGATAGCATCCTGTAGGTTGGTAGGCTTAAAAGCCTTTACCCAACCCTTCAAGGGTTCCATCAACCCTTCAGTGAAGAGCATCATGAGTCTAGTCTGTGACACATCCTGCACCATGACTGCTAGCCTCTGGAATTCCTCAATGTACACATATGGTGCTCTTGTCTGTCTAACCTGTGTGAGATCTCGAAAATGTAACTCAGGATCCCCCGGGTCAAACCTGTCAATGAGTCTCTGAGTAAAATCTGTGTATGCCACTATCTAATTGTGGCCAATTGTGGTCAATCCATGATACCACAAGTCATGAGCCTTTCCATCCAAATATATGGTGGAAAACTTGATGGCCTCCATCTCCCTCATAGGGTTAAGATGCAGATAAGTGTCTAGTTTGTGTACCCACGCATGTGCAGTCATCTTGGTCGATCCATCAAAGTAGGGAATCTCCATCTTCCCAACCCTGCGCTCAAACACATAGTTTCTCCTGTGGTTCGGCCTAGGTTTGTTTCTAAAATTGAGTTGACAGTATTGATCTAGGTTCATCTGCCTCTGAATTATCATACTCAAATCGTTGTACTCCCTGGTATATTGTGCCATCTACTCAACAAAGTCATCCATGGGTTCATGCTGTGTAAGTTCATCTGTGAACGTAGGAAGTACGGTCTAGGAGTAGTCCTGCTACCTATCTGTCCATGTGGTGCTCCCCCTCCATGGCTCCCCTCAGAATGATGATAGGGAATATGATCTGAATGATACTTGTTCCCTCCATGAGATACACTTGTTTCCATGTTGTCATATGCCTTTGGACCTTTCCCTTTGTGACTCATGTCCATCAACATTGTTGTTATCTTTGTCTAGTTTTCATCTACCATCCTCAAGGTCTCAACTATCACGACCTGGTCCCTACGGTGTGTTTCCTGGTTTTCTTGTATGTAGGCGACCAATTTACTTTCTGTTTGGTTTATGGACTTGTGGAACTCTTGTGCCAAGAATGCTAAGCCATGTGGCTCGAAGTCATCACCTGAACCCTCCATCTCGGCTTCTGTTTCACTTGTATGTTTCTTCCTTTGGCCCATATAGATACCACTGAATTTATGCATGCGATAATCCTCACAGGATGGGAGGATCAAAGCTCTGATACTACTGTAATGTTCCCAAGACAATTTTTTCGCTTGGGGACACTAGCTAACCACTGAATTAATTATTTGTTTTTTATGTATGCGGTTTGGCCTTTTAGATTTCATCCTTAGGGTTATTTTCAGTTATTCAGCACAATTCATGAAGATATACTCAATACTATGCAATATAAAACCAATACGCAAGATATGGAACTCCAAAGAACAGATCTGGCCTTTTTATTAAGAAGAGCAAGAACCTGATAAAATATAGAAGCAGATCTAGGATAACATCTGATGGCTCTAAGATAAAATATATGTGCTTCTACAAAATGCTCCCGACAATACCCAACAAGCCTACAAATGTTGAATATGAGATGAAGTACCAAATACAAAAGAGCTAGGGTTACGTCCAACCCACCCTAGCTGCTGGCACGTCTTGTTGGATGGATGAGAAGGCCAAGGTTTCTGCCCAACTGAAGAAGACCTCCAAGTGATGCCAAATTCCACCAAAAGATAGATCATGGCAAGGGAGATCCCTCCCTGAAGTATGAAGCCCAAATGTTGAGTTTTTATCCTCCAATAGTTGAAACCCTAATCAAGACTACGCCCTCTTGAAACCTCTGAAGTGCCAATAATTCGGCCTGGATGAAGGAAGCCTCCAAAACTCCTGAAAATCTCTAGGATGATAGATCGAGCTACCACAAGTCACTTGGAGAAGTCTCAGAATCAGATATGAGGTATAACCCCCTAGATCTAATATTATATGAATCACCAATACGTCCTCCTTCTCTCAAAGCCGTCTCAAATCTGTAGCTAATAATCTGGCCAAAGTAACTCCTCCAAAATACCTCCAAATTGATGAGAAAGGTCTTGCAAGCAAAACCAAAGTGTTAGAATGCCTCAAGGCTCTCTCACAATGTTGGATCGAACTTATCCTTATGCAATGATGCGCCCCTGCTGGAAAACCCTGGATGGTACGACCCTGCTGCCCTCCTGGATCGATGATGGAACTTGTGGTGAGTGTAGAATGGTGTGGGTGGAGTATTTCATCCTCGAGACCAAACTTGGAACAAGGTGAGTGGAATATTTCACCCCTGAGTTGTTCTCTAGGGTTTGCAATCTCAAAACCCTCAAAAATTTGTGCTCAAGATATCAACAAGCAAATATCAAACATCAAAGATGAGTGAAAGGTGCGCCCTAGCCTTTCCTTTATACTTCCATTCTATTTCCCTGTTGAATTAGTTTAACCCCTCGATTCAACTCTTAACTCAACCTCCAGTGTTCTAATTCTTAATTGAGTTACTTTTTATCCTTTTTCCCTTTTTCCCAAGTCAACTTCAAAATATAACATTGAGTTAGCTGACCTTTCCCCATGTTGTATGAGACTATGGTCTAGTGGGGACGTATAGACCACTAATTCTACCCGGACCTCTTCATCAAGAGGTGGGGGACATTATAGTCTCCCCTGCTAGAATGTGTTTGTCCGAAAGAAATTCCAAACTTGTTTCCCGTACCACCTTTTTATTCTCCCACGTGGCATCCTCAATGGGCAAATCCTTCCATTTGATTAGGTATTCTTTGATGCTTCTCTTTTGGAGCTTATTCTCCCGAACCTCCAATATCTCCTTCGGTACTAGAACTAGTTGCCCCTCTTCATCTAGAGGTGGCAGCACCTCCAATGGGGTGATGTGTTGGTCGATGGCCCTCTTCAGGAAGGACACTTCGAAAACATTGTGTATCATGTTACCCTGTGGGAGCTATAGCTCATAAGTTATTCCCCTACCTTTATGTTGATCCTAAAGGGCCCAAAGAAACGGGGTTGGAGATTTTATGCTCCACTTCTTTTCATAGAAGCCTATCGGTACGGTTGGAGCCTTAGGTAGACTAAGTCACCAACCTCAAAGGTACACTCTACCCTGTGTTTATCTGCTTGGAACTTCTGCTAATTCTGTGCCTTCTATAAATGATCCGTCAACTCCCTGGGGATGTCCTGACTCTATTGTACCCAATTCTGTACCATGGGGGCTCCACTGTCACCAAAAGCAATCTCTACAAAAGAGAGTGGGTCATAATTGTACAATGCCATGAATGGGGTCATGCCTATGGACATGTGATGGGTGGTGTTGTAACAATATTCCCCCAAGTGTAGCCACCTGACCCATGCCTTTTGTTGTCCTGCTACATAATTCCTGAGATAGCCTTCTACCCATTTATTAAATATTTCGGTCTGCCCGTCTGTCTGAGGATGATAGCTAGTGCTAGGGGTCAAATCCGTACCAACTAGCCTGAATAAATCCTTCCAAAACATACTCATAAATTGGTTTTCCTTGTCACTAACAATGGTTTTGGGTAGCCCATGTAGTCTAAAGACCTCTCTAAAAAACAATTCGGCCACTTGTGTTGCACTGAAGTCTGTAGCAATGGAGAAGAAGTGTGCAAATTTCGTCAACCTGTCCACCACTACGAAAATACAGTCCTTACCTTGCGCCCTTGGCAACCCTGTGATGAATTCCATGGAGATGCTCTCCAATTTGTGCTCTGGGATGGGTAAGGGTTGCAGCAGTCTTGTTGGGTGAGTGTGCTCGTCCTTATTCTCCTGGAAAGTAGTGCATTCCTTGACATGATTCGTCACATCCTCTTTGAGGCCCTTCCATGAGAACCTCTCCCTTAATTCCATGTATGTCTTGTCAATCCCTTGGTGCCATGCCATCAGTGAGTCATGACATGCCTGTAATATCTTGGCCTTGAAGGCTGATTCAAGAACTAGAAAGATTTGTCCCTTGTAATAGATAATTCCATTGATGACCCTGAAGTTATCACCCAGTATTTTCCCATCCATCCCCTGACAAGAGAACTGATTTTTTTAGTATTCTATCACAATGAGGTCTTTCCAATCAACTAATACATCTGTCATGGCATAGATTGATGGCCTCCTCGATAATGCATATGCCACCACATTTTTTTTTCCCTTTGACGAATTCAATGTTGAAGTCATAGGCATGTATCTTGCTAACCCATTTCTGTTGCCTTTCATTTAGGTCCTTCTGCTCCAAGAAGTAATTAAGGTTGTTGTGGTCTGATTTCACCACAAATCTAGCATCGACCAAGTATTGCCTGAATTTTGCCAAGGCGTGCATGATGGCCATCATCTCTTTGTCGTAGATGGTGTAAATTAACTCAGGTCCCCTAAGGTTTTGGTTCTCATAGGAAAGAGGGTGCCTATTCTACATCAGTATGGCCCCAATGCCTTCTCCTGAGGCATCACACTCCAAAGTGAAAGTTTGGATTAAATCTGGTAAGGCCAAAACTGGGCATGTGCTCATCACTTTTTTCATCTTGTCAAATGTAAATTGGGCTTCCTCACTCCATTTGAAAGCTCCCTTCTTGGTCAAATCAATCAGATGTGCACAAAGTTGTGAGAACCCTTTGACAAACTTCCTATAATAAGTGCAAATGCCTAGGAATACCCTCAACTCTATAAGGATTTTAGGTGTAGGCCACTCCATTATGGCTTGAATCCTCTCTTGATGCACCTATACTCCTTTCACTCCAACAATATGTCCCAAGTAGAAGAACTCTATCATTCCAAATTCACATTTGGTTTACTTGGCATAAAGTGATTGATCCCCCATGATAGTCAATATCTAGTCCACATGTCGAAGGTGCTCCTCCCACGTCTTTTTATAGATCAGTAATTCATTAAAGAATACAAGGAGATGCGTCCTCAACTGTTTGTTGAAGACATGGTTCATATATGACTGGAACATGGTTGGGGCATTGGTTAGCCCAAAAGGCATCACCAAGAACTCATAGTGGCCATAATGACACATGAAAGCAGTTTTCGGGATGTCCTCCTCCCTCATTTTGATTTCATGGTAACCAGAGTGCAGATCAATCTTAGTGAAATAAACAACCCCATGGATCTCGTCCAATAGTTCATCAATCCTTGGAATTGAATACATGTTTTTGATTGTATTCTTGTTTAGTTCTCTGAAGTCAATGCACATGCGCATGGTTATGTCCTTCTTTTTTACCAATACCACTGAAGATGCAAAAGGGATATAACTTGGTCTAATGTGCCCCATGTCCAAGAGCTCCTTGATTGCCTTTTCTATTTCATCCTTATGCTTCTTTGGGTGTCTGTAAGGCGTGGTGATGACTGGTTTTGCTCCTTCTTCCAACTCAATGATATGCTCAAATCCCTTGTCGAGTGGTACACCTGGTGGGATAGGACCAAACACCTTACCATGTTTGTCAATGATTTCTTGAATCTCTCGTGTGTAGTGAATTTTCCCCTTCTTGTCCACACGTGCTGAAATCTTTCACTCAAAAGCATACACAATCTCATCTCTTCTGAAAATGGCCTCCATCCTCTTGGTCGTGACTACCTTGGCTGAGTTACTTGTCATGCCTCTAAGGACCACCTTTCGTCAACCCTCCTCTATGAAATACATTTCCATGGTCTTGTAGTTGGTAGTGATAGGCCCCAACGTACTGAGCTACTGTACTCCAAGGATTATGTTTGTGTCTGGAAGGTCCATCACATAAACATCCTATACCAAATCGTGTCTACCGAATGTAAGCTCCATGCCTGGAATGTACAAGTTACAAGGCGTGGTACTTCCACCTTCTACCTCCACCTTGAATCCTTCAAATTCAACCGTGGGTATATGCATCCTCTGTAGCAACGCTGAGTCAATAAAGTTGTGAGAGGCTCCCCCATCAGTCAACACTGACACCTTTTTCCCCTGCAAGACCCCTCTCATTCTAAAGGTGTTGTACTTGGTCACCCCACTAATGGATGCCACGGTAGTTGTCTCTTATGTCGCACTGTCATGACCTGTAGCCTCCTCCTCTTCAGTTTTGGTGGAGTCTGCCTCAATGTTTTGGATGTGGCTGAAATCCTCATCCTCTTCATTGTCAGATGTCACCTTTATGTAATGCACTTCGTGATGGCCCATGCATTTGTGGGATGGGCTCCATGGCTCCTTGCATGTGTAGCATAGTTTCGTCCTCCTTAATTCTCTTCTAGTATTCTCGTCCATCCTACCTCTTCCACTGTCAAAACCCTTTGGGTCACATCCCCCTAGTTTCATTGGAGGTCTCTGGTCTCTTCCTCCTATGTTAAGAGGTGGTCTAGGCACAAATTTCATCTTTGCAGCTGGTCCTAGGTTTCTCGTCCTCTAGATAGCATCATGTAGGTTGGTAGGCTTAAAAGCCTTTACCCAACCCTTCAAGGGTTCCATCAACCCTTTAATGAATAACATCATGAGTCTAGTCCGTGACACATCCTGCACCATGACTGCTAGCCTCTGGAATTCTTCAATGTACACCTTTGGTGCTCTTGTCTGTCTAAGCTATGTGAGCTCTCAGAAATGTAACTCAGGATCCCCTTGGTCAAACCTATCAATGAGTCTCTGATTAAACTTTGTGTATGCCACTATATGATTGTGGCCCAATGTGGTCAATCCACGATACCACCAATCATGAGCCTTGCCATCCAAATACATGGTGGAAAACTTGATGGCCTCCATCTCCCTCATAGGGTTAAGCTGTAGATAAGTGTCTAGTTTATGTACCCACACATGTTCAGTCATCTTGGTCGATCCATCAAAGTAGGGAATCTCCATCTTCCCAACCCTGCGTTCAAACTCATAGTTGCTCATGTGGTCCGGCCTAGGTTTGTTTCTAAATTTGAGTTGACAGTATTGATCTAGGGTCATATGCCTCTGAATTGTCATACTCAAATCATTGTAATCCCTGGTACATTGTGCCATCTTCTCAACAAAGTCATCCATGGGTTCATGTTGTGTAAGTTCATATGTGAGCATGGGCAAGTACGGTCTAGGAGTAGTCCTGCTACCTATCTTTCCATGTGGTGTTCCCCCTCCATGGCACCCCTCAAAATGATGATAGGGAATATGCTATGAATGATACTTGTTCCCTCCATGAGATTTACTCGTTTCCCTATTGTCATATTCCTCTGGAACTTTCCCTTTGTGACTCATGTCCATCAACATTGCTTCTATCTTTGTCTGGTTTTCATCTACCTTCCTCAAGGTCTCAGCTATCACGGCCTGGTCCCTATGGTGTGTTTCCTAGTTTTCTTATATGTAGGTGACCAATTTACTTTATGTCTGGTTTATGGACTTGTAGAAATCTTGTGCCAAGAATGTTAAGCCATGTGGCTCAACGTCATCACCTGAACCCTCCATCTTGGCTTATGTTTCACTTGTTTGTTTCTTCCTTCGGCCCATATAGATACCACTAAACTTATGCATGCGCTAATCCTCACAGAATGGGAGGATCATAGCTTTGATACCACTGTAATGTTCCCAAGCCAATTTTTTTCGCTTGGGACACTAGCTAAACACTGAATTAATTGTTTGTTTGTTATGTATGCAGGTTGGCCTCTTAGATTTCGGCCTTAGGGTTATTTTTAGTTATTCAACACAATTCATGAAGATATACTCAAAACTATGCAGGACATAATCAGTACGCAAGATATGGAACTCCAAATCACATATCTGACCTTTTTATTAAGAAGAGCAAGAACCTAATACAATATAGAAGAAGATCTGGAATAACATCAGATGGCTCCAGGATAAAGATATGAGCTGCTACAAAATGCTCCCGACAATACCCAACAAGCCTCCAAAGGCTTAATATGAGATGAAGGACCAAATACAAAAGAGTTAGGGTTACGTCCAACCCCCCCTGGCCACTGGCACGTCCTGCTGGATAGATGAGAAGGCCAAGGTTTCGGCCCAATTGAAGAAGACCTCCAAGTGATGCCAAACTCCACCAAAAGATAGATCAGGGCAAGGGAGATCCCTCCTTGAAGTATGAATCCCAAATGCTGAGTCTTTCTCCTCCAACTGTTGAAACCCTAATCAAGATTACGCCCTCCTGAAACCCTTAAGTGCCAATAATTTGGCCTGGATGAAGGAAGACTCCAAAAATCTTGAAACTCTCTAGGATGATAGATCGGGCTGCCACAAGTCACCTGGAGAAATCTCACAATTAGATCTAAAGTATAACCCCTTAGATCTTAGAATATCTAAATCACCAATATGTCCTCCTTCTCTCAAAGTCGTCCCAAATTTGTAGCTAATAATCTGGTCGAAGTAACTCCTCCAAAATACCTCCAAACTGATGAGCAAGGTCCTCCAAGAAAAACCCAAGTGCTAGAATGTCTCAAGGCTCTCTCACAATGTTGGATCGAACTTATCCTTATGCAATGATGCGCTCCTGCTGGAAAAACCTGAATGGTACGACCCTGCTACCCTCCTGGATCGATGATGGAACCTATGATGAGTGTATAATGGTGTGGGTGGAGTATTTCATCCCCGAGACCAAGATTGGAACAAGGTGAGTGGAATATTTCACCATTGAGTTGTTCTCTAGGATTTGTAATCTCAAAACCCTCAAAACGGTGTGCTCAAGAGCTCAACAAACAAATACCAAGTATCCAAGATGAGTGAAAGGTGTGCCCTAGCCTTTCCTTTATACTTCCATTCTGTTTCTCTGTTAAGTTAGTATAACCCCTGGGTTCAACTCCTAACTCAACCTCCAGTGTTCTAATTCTTCATTGAGTTACTTTTTATCCTTTTTCCCTTTTTCCCAAGTCAACTTCAAAATATGACATTGAGTTAGCTGACATTTCCCCATGTTGTATGAGACTATGGTCTAGTGGGGATGTCTATACCACTAAGTCTTCCCAGACCTCTTCTTCAAGAGGTGGGGGACATTACATTGTATCTCTTCCTTCTTCCCTAAAATGATTTGGTAAGTGTTTATCTCTTGTCTTAATTAGTTCTACACTCCTTGAAAAGCATTTTAAGTATTTTTTTCAAGTCTTTTGTTGATTTTGTTGGTGAAGGATATTCCCTTGGGGAAACCCTTCTTGTATGGCCTTGGTTTCATGGTTTGTCTTGACTAGCAAGAGACTACTAGCCTTGTGGCCCTAGTCTCTATTTCTAATCCATAAATTTTGATAACCAATTCTTAAAGGGGCATACTTCTTGACCCCATAAACCCTAGGTGGAGATAAGGCTAAGCCCTAACTCCAAACATTCACCAACCAAAACCCTAAAGTTTCAATTATTTCTTTATAATAAAAAAATACACAAAAATATAAAAGATATAAACCCTCAAAAATATTCATTTCATTGTCTAGAGTATTTCTAATTGTTTACTTTAGTTTTCTAGACATTTTCATCCATGGGTTTATGTTAAATTATTGATTTTTAAGCATAGAAGGAAAATATGCCATCTTTGATTATGATTTATTGTATTATCTAACATTCTTGTGGTTGATTTAAGGTGTTTATCAATTATGGAAATTAATTGTAGAAATAAAAATAAGAATTGGTGAAACCCTAGAACTAAGGTTTTACCCTAAAAGGTGAAATCTAACTCTACCCTAGTTCATATTTCACTTTGGAATTGTTTGTTAAGCTTATATAATGCATTTTAATGGTGAAATTCATCTCCTAAGTAGTTCATTTATGTTATATCTCATTTTGGATACTTTTAATGAAACCTTAGGGGGATTCACCACCATTTTTGCAAGTTTGAAATAATTGCTTGGATATAATTCATTTTCACTTGCAATTTATCATTGTTGGGTTGTTTTTGCAAGTTTTATTCATTTTCGTAGCTAAATTCCCAATATTAATCACTCTAAGTGATTTTAAGCAAACTTGGGGCACTTTTCTTCACCCAAAATATTCAATTTCTACGTTTTTTTTATTATCATAAATTAGATTCAGAATCTTTGGACAACACCAAGATAGTCCATTCTACAACATACAATCAAGGTATAACTGATATATATCATTGGTTCTTGGTTTATGCAACAAGATCTCACTCTTGTGTGGTAAAATATACATGTTTCTTCATTTAAAGGGTGAAATCATAGTGTTGGTTTGCATTTTCTATTGTAGATTATTTATTTTATATCTCAACACTCTTATTATTATCTCCTAACCCTATTTATATCATAACTTTATTTCCCTAACCCTTGGTTGAATGCTCTCAAGGCATTTGATTACTTAGTTGGCATTGGTTTATCTAACATATATTGAGGTGTGTAGTTGGATGGATTGGGATACCCCCCTTGGTCTCTAGGAGTTGGCCTAAAGTGAAGGGGATATTGTGCTAAGGTGACAGTGGTGCATTTTTTGTATCGTGTTATCCCCATAACATCCCCCCCAAAGGGTTGTTAGTTTGGGCAGTAACACATACATTGGGACAAATTTAAATTGAAGACTTGGGGCTACGGTGGCATCTTTTTTTGGTGCTATTTGTTGTCCTCCTTATACACACTTGCAAACATGAGCTAAGTCCTGCTCACTTAGTGTTTCCTTGGAGGCACAATGCCTAGGTTCAAAGCCCACACTGTCACTTTGACTTGAACCTCTTCTGTCTAGGCTTACTCCTAGGGAAGCCAAGGGAGGTAGACCCTAGTTACTAAATGATATTAAACGTTAAGTTCTAGGAGTTGGTTTTAATTAGTTAAAAGGTTAGGGGGAAAGATCTAGCCTATATGCAAAGGCAACAATGCAATGCGAAACAATTCAAGATGAAAATAAAACATTTTCCTATGACAACTAAGACTAGTGCCTAAGATTGGGCAAGCGGTCAACTAGAGTTTTAGGGAGATTGATTACACAAGATTACAAAGATTACAAATTAATTCATAACAAGATTAGATACAAATATAACGACTAAATACAATAGTACAACAATAATATCTAAGAGTTACACTAAACACAAGATACAATAGATACAAAGATACAAATTCTAACTAAGTTGTTTGATTGTGCAAGAAATGAAGATATTCAAATGGAAAACATTCATCAACACATCAAGCCTAGCATGCTCAACAATAGAGTGTCTGATCTAAAAATGATGAAGACTTGTATTCTTGAAAATATTTGCAAGTTTTAATTCAAGTGTTCTTATGCAAATAGATCAATTTTGCAAACACAACTTTTATAGAAATTACACATTCAAGATGCATATAATCAACAGCAAATAACAGTGAACAAAAAACACATAACACAACAAATGATAAAGGAGTTCACCCCTCTCTTGGGCTACATCTCCTGGTCCAGCTTCCAATGGATATTTTGTATTATTTTCTCAAAGTGCTAAAATATGTTCTTTACAATGTTCAAAATGCCAAATAGATGGCTCCAATGGCTTCAGAACGTCCAAAAACCCATAGCTGGGATTTTTCAGCACCTCGTTTGGCCAAAAATTGAAGAAGATAGGCTTCCTGGAAGTTCCCCTTCAAACTTGTTGTCTCTGGATTGCCAAAATGCACCTCTGCCTCCTCAACCTAGCCTCGACGCGCATATTTGTGTTAAAACCTAGCACCAGGCGCAACCGCAAAACGATGCGAACTGTAGGACGGTTAGGGCACGCCTAGCCCCTAACCGCCAAAACCGTGGACATATGGGTCCATGTGACCGCACGCACATACAAAAAGGCCAAGGTTTAAACGCTATGGAAATGCGCCAAGTGTCAAGCGCGCGGGCCCCGATTGCATTTGAAAAANTTAGGGCACGCCTAGCCCCTAACCGCCAAAACCGTGGACATATGGGTCCATGTGACCGCACGCACATACAAAAAGGCCAAGGTTTAAACGCTATGGAAATGCGCCAAGTGTCAAGCGCGCGGGCCCCGATTGCATTTGAAAAACGCACGCGACAATGGTTATATGGTGGATATGTATATGATTGGGCGTCGGGGCTAAGCCCCGGCTCGAACCACGCCCCAACTCACAACATAATTCAATTCAAATCAATTTAAAATTGTTTATATAATAAGAATCACGGTGGGTGCGCCAGTTGGGCGGCCCTTCCCAAGGCTCTTCCCCTGCCCGGAGGTCGTGGGGTCGAGTCCTTCTGACTATATAAGTTTTATACCATAGCCAAGGTGACACGTGGCGGCCCTTTTTTGGGCCACATGTCACCAATCCATTCGCCACCAATGCCACATGTCAAGAAATGATTCGTCATCCAACTGCCAACCAACACCTGCCAAGTGTCGCACAACCCTGGCATGTGTCGTACGGCCCTGCCACGTCAGCATCCGTACGGACTGTACAGTCAACACATTTTTTTTTGCATGTTTGACGATTTGAACAGAACACGATACCTCTCTCATCTAACGTCCATTTGAACCCAAACGAGTTGCGTTGGGTTTGTGACGACGAGGCCTACGCACCCGTTCAATTTGAAGCGATTCTGAGAACTTTGAATTTTGAGCAAAATTTGATCCCCTAGATCAGTGTCTCCAATGGATGCACAACTCTATTGTGACTGCTTTCAATGGAAACACGGATTACACAAATCCCAACAATGAAGTGCCTCCAAAGGATGCACAACTTCTTTGAGGACCAAACCAAAATGCCAACACACTACGAAACATAAATGAAATGCTTAAAGGAAGCCTCCAAGGGCCAAGGGTGCAACTATGACTACTTAGTAAATTATCCACGACATTTAACAACTTGCATGAAAGGTAAATGTGAATTGGGAGCTTGCAAGATTCAAATGTAAACCATAAATGTAAATGCCAAGTTGGTGCCCCAATGGTTAAAGTGGATTAAGGATTTGTTAAAGTTATTAAGTTAAGGTTGAATCCTAACTAAGTGTCGACCCCAATACTCCCCCCGCTTGTACCAAGTAGTTGTTGGGTGCTCAAGAAGTATGGAAACAAGGCCTAACCTAGCTCCACATGTCAACCCAAGGAAATAAGTACTCCCAGAAAGGACGTTGAGGGCCATGAGGTCGTCCTCGACCTATCACCTTCCGTTGCTTCCTTTCAATCCTCGTTTAAATGGAAAATTTGGGTTAGTAATAGGTGTCCTATTAAGTCTAATTGATTTTAGGCCTATGTACTAAGATAGATTGAGTTAGATGGTGTGTTTGGGCAAGATGTAGCTTGAATTAGCATGAAAGAACTTGAAAATAACTTGCAAGAAATGAAATGTAAATTGTCTTAAGCCATTAACACATGCCCATAATACTTGCAAAGAAATGAAAGTGCTTGTGAAATGTAAATTGTCTTAAACCATTAACACATGCCCATGATACTTGCAAATAAATGAAAGTGCTTGTGAAAGATTCAGAGTTAAGGACAAGTACTTAAGGAAATGTAAACTTGAAAGTAAAATATAATGAAAGCATGAAATAGACTTATATTATTCCATGGGCCTAAGCTAATATTAGTGTATTTCTCCTACTTCTAGATAATTTTAAGCCATTAAACCATTAGAAGCAAAACAATAAACTAGCCATACGATTTTGGGGGTTGGCTAGGCCAACTTCACTCCAAGGTGTAGGCAACAAGTAAGGAAATAAATGCTTTGAAAGGACAAACTGAAATAGACAAACCACTTACAATGGCACAAGGTGGAGACAAGCCTTCCTGTTTTGTGCCAAAGAGGATTGGAAAAGAATGAAAAACAATGTTAAAACAACCTAGCCACACAACCTTGTCCTAATGACAAATGGAACAAACAAAATAAAAATTGCATAAAATTAGAAAGTAATCCTAGCCTTACGATTTTGTGGGTTGTCTTAGCCAAGCTCACACCAAGATGTAGGCACTAATCTAAGTTACAATGTACATAAAAATAAATACAAAAATGCAAGCCTCAAGGGACTCCCGAGGGCTTGCTACAATGCTAGAATGATGAGATAAGAGTTGGGAATTGTTACCCAACCAAGAGAGGGTTTCCTTGTGTGTTTTGAGACCAAATTTTGGCAGCACTTCCTCTTGTACTGGCGAGAATCTGCAAAAACCAACAAGCTATTGTTTGTTGGAAATGATGCAAAACACACATAAATGTTAAGAAAATTTATGTTTTTACACATAAATTTTCTGCATAAAAATTTCAGCAAAGTATACAGATTTATTGACCTATTATAGAGTGTTAGCAAACCAAATTTATGCATATGAAATAATAGAAAATGAAAGCATAAAAGAGATGAGTTTCAAATGGGTTGTGAAGGCAAACTTCTAGCTCAAAGCTAACCTTGCAAACCCTTGAGATAACTTGCAACTTGTAAAGAAAACTTGTGAGATAAGAACAAACAATGAGTGAGATATAAATAACAAAATTTAATTTGTACTATCTACTACTCTACTCAAATAGATCAACAACTACACTATTGCAAAATCTACCCAAGCAAACTAGTTTGCTTGGAAAATCTACTATATCTCAAAGAAATGCTCCAAAAGACACAATATCACCTCAAATGTATAGATGTACCAAGACTAATATTTGCTACACCAATGTCCTCCAAAGCTATTTTATTAACCAAGTAGAAAGTTGCAGCAACTAACTGCTACAAGTTCCTCTCCAAAAATAAGAGCAAGAATGAGTGAAGCAAGATGGGAGAGATGAGAAGTGTGAGGAGAGAATTTGGTAGCATAACAATAGCTCAAGAGATGGTGAGAAAATGAGGGTGAGAGGGCCTTCATTTATACTTGGAGAAGCAAAGTGATCCCTCTTGGATGTGATCCAAGTGTCAAACACCAAACAAATGAGAGGATCCCAAGGAGGGGGGCGCACCACTTAGGGTTTTGGCATGGATTGATGAGTTGGATTGAGTGGGAGGGTGTGGGACATGGATAAAGTATGTGGAAGGCTAATAAGGCATAACCCATGGAGAGAGGGCCCCACACATCAAAATATTTCACTTTCTAAGGTTTCCACATGAAGGGGGGCGCAAATCCCCTAGGGGGGTGAATGGGTTTAATTGAGTGTTGAGTCTAGGGGGTGTGTAAAGGTTAGAAATGGATTTGGGTAGGATAGGAATGGGTTTAATCATCATCTCCCACCTTTACTTTACTCATTTAGCTCATATTTACAAAAAATGACATTTTTATTATGTCATGACTAGCAATTAAAATTGTTGTTTTGATTGACTTGGACTCCCTATGGACAAACATCTAGCAAAAGTTGTCCAACTAAGCTGGAAATTGGTCCAAGGGTGTAGGGGGTCTCATTCCATTTCTTTTGAGCACAAATACCCCTAGAAAAATCCCAAGGACCTAGCTTTTACATTTTTTTATCAAAAATAATTAAAATTACCCAACCTTAGGCAATTTTAATAAATTAAAAAAAAAACCTATCTAGACTCGACGAAATTCTGCAAAACTTTGAGAGATGTCTTACATGGTCATTTACATCATTCCTAAACACTAGATACCAGAGGACGAAACCATTAGAATGTCTTTCACCACTTTGGATGAATTATTTGTGGGAGTGAAAAACTCAAGGGAAATTAATAAGGCTAGTTAGGACAAATCAATGACCTAAGGAAAAAAAAAACACTCAGTGAAAGGGACTCCTCTAATGATGAATTCCTAAGGTAACTGACCTAACTATGATCCATGCAAACCTATTACATTATTATCCCACGCAGGGGAGTGGAAATTCCATTTACAAAAATACATGATGAAGGCCAAAAATGTCTTGTAGAACCAGGAAGTCTCTGACTTGGTAGCATCTAATGATGCATATCTTCATGGTACATGGATTTGACCCCCTAGTTGAATAGGTGGTCAACACTACCACTACCTTATATACAACATCGGTACTCTAGAGGACTTGTTTGATAGTTTCATAGTTCTATTGTTTCTCCTTATGTACACTAAGAGATAGACTCACTTTGTATTTTACCATGGTTATGATCTAGTTTTGACATAGATCCATTATGTCTTCTTTTGTGGCCATGATTTTGCAGTCTATATGCTTCAAGGATCTGTAGTTACTTGATTTGGTGGCCATACTTGTTTTCCACTTGAGCATGATATGCATACCTTGAGAAATAAATATGTCTAATACTCTCGTCTTTGTTTGCAAGTACCTTGCAAATCCTTGGTTTTCCTATTTGGTTCACCCGACAAACTCCTCTTAACTTTATAATATATTTCAACCATCAGTGGTTAGGGGTATCCATATAGTTATATTTGATCCTCCTAACCAATTGAGTTGGTCTAATCCATTACCATTTGTCAAACCAACAAGTTTCCAAGTCTTTATACAAGTTCTAAAGTTGTATTCTTGTATGAGCATGCCCTATAGTGTTATAACCTACACACATAAAGTTGTGTTTGCATTTTTTTGGTTAGTAATCCATGCACACCCTCAAAATGGCCTAAAAATATAAATAGAATGCAAATTGCACAGGACTCAAGAAGAGATCCCAGTGGTTGTACACCTATATAGCCCGAATTTCAAATCCCAACTACTAGAACTACGTTCTAAACATATAAATAACATGTACAAGGTTGGGATGAGCGACAAACACCCTTATGTTAGAGAAATAACCTAATCCTTACTGAAATATATTTTCCCTAATCCTCTCCATGTAGAACCATGTTGGTTCTCCAAGTTTGATTGAGTCTTCAGTATGGTTTGTTCAGCCACCACTTGGCTTGCCTACCAAAGTAAGTTTTATGCCCTTTTTAAGTGAGAGTTTCATCAAGTGGTAGAGGATTAAGGAACCCAGATTTGGGTGACATAGGTGTTGCAACGAGATCAAGTGAAAATATCTTATTGTACACATTTTTTATTTTTATTTCCATTAATATAGATCTCTCTTCTACCCCCTCCCTCACCTCCAATTCCTTGTGTTATTTTAATTATATTCATTATACTAGAATATTGGAATTATCATTTGAACTCTTGACTTGAAGTTAGTTAGGGTTTATTTTTGCAATTTTTTTCTTATTTAGATGTCAATTTGGAAATGAAAAAAGGTATTGTTTGTTTGATAGTGTGTAGGTGCATAAGGAAGTCTTGTGTTGGAATTTTATTAACCAAGTTGCTCATGATGATCAAGCCCAAACATTGTCTACTAAGTATTCCTCTTTCATATTCTTATTGCATTTCTATTATAATGCATTAACTTCTGGGAAAGATTGGTTGTAGATCTATTTTCTTCTTTTTCAATGAGACTCCAACCTTCTCACCAAGGATCCATACTTAGAATAAGAAAAATCCCTTTAACAAGGTTAAAAGTTTTTCCTATATTTTCAAATCCCTAGTTGCAAAAGCTATTTGGATGATCTTGTCCATAGAAGGTTTGTAGCACAATAGAACCAATGGAACCAATGGGCATCTTGTCCATAGAAGGTTTGTAGCACAAAAGAAATACAATAGAACCAATGGGCATTGAAGAATGGATATGTAGCACAAGAAAATTGATGGTTGGTGGATCAATGAGTTGGAAAATGAAAACCTTCATGGAAGCATGCCCATTAATTGGGGAAAATATGTCATGGTTAATTGGGAATGGATAGCATGTGCGTATTGGAAGCAATACTTGGATTAGAGGAATGAAGGTGTATAGACAGTCTACACGAAAGGAACCTATTCTCCCTTGTAGGTTTATAATACAAAGTCCAAGCAAATGGATAAAAAAGGAAAACATTATAGGGTTGCATAATGATCCTGTGACAATATGGAGCCTAAATATAGATGCTCTAAACCATGCTTTTATTAGATTGTAGGAACATTGAAATAGTGTTGTTTGGGTAATCAATAAAGAAGGAGGAGTTTACAAATTCAAGAAGGGATATAAAAATGCCATATAAAGTGAGGGTAAGGATCAATTGAGATTGGTTTTATTATGGAAACTACAAAAACCTTTGAAAACTAGACCTTTTCCATGCTTACCTTTGAAAACCTGACCTTTTCTATGCTAACCTTGATTTTTTTTTTTTGACATGGGACAATCTTTAGAAGTGTTCATGGTAGGGACTTGGATTATTTTTTTTTTTCATGAAAATAACGAAAGTTTAAATCACGTCATCCATTTCCATTACTCTAAATATGTATGGTCATGCTTTAGAGGATTGACGAGAGGGAAAGGAAAGTTGGAAGGTGAAAATTTAGAGGAGGCCTTGGAATCATGGTTGTAAGTTCATGATGTAAGGATATAACATCACTCTTTGTTGTGTTTTGTTCTATTGGTTGTTTTGATGGCTCATAAAGAAGCACTATTACAAAGAAAGTGTATCTCGCCAACCCATACCTCGTACATAATAAAAGGAGCATATTCAAATTACAAAAAGTAAAATAAATAAAAAACAGACGAACGTAGGGGAATTGTAGATCAAAACAATAAGCCCATGGGGACTTTTTCATGAGGCGGAGAATAAAAATCAAAATTCATGTGGGGCTGGAGGGATCATGCTGATCTTTGAAAACCACAAAATCTTCAAATGTGATTTTGAAAAAGGATCAAACAATTTTCAAATTTCAAAGTGATGTCCATTCTTATGGCCATTCAAAACTATGGCCTTCATAAATCGTATTATACATAAACATTTTCAAATTTCAAAGTGATGTCCATCCTTAATGGTATTATAAAATCATATTCACCCACAGTCAACCATGGACAACCGTAGTCAGACCTTATGAGCTATGGTCAACTATGGACATTTCTTTGCCATAATAAACCACTAACCCCTAACCCACTAAACACTAACCCTATAACCAATAACCCCATAACCCATTACCCCCTAAACTCTAACTCACTAACCCCCTAACCACAAACCAATAACCCACTAATCCCAATCCATTAAATCAATCTATAACCCATTACTAACTATAAATATATAACCCATTACTAACTATATCTAATCAAACATTGTCACTTGTGTCGACTATAGTGGGTTAGTGGATTAAGGGTTAAGGGTTATGAGTTAGTGGATCAATGGTTAGGGGTTTATTGGGAAAGAATATCATCCATGCATAACATTAGTTACATTCAGGTGCTTAAGAGGTTAGTGGGTTAAGGGGTTAGTGTATTTGGGGTTAGGGTATGGCAAGATTAATGGTTTAATGGGTTTGTGGTTATGCGTTAGAGTGTTAATTTGGTTAGTGGGTCAAGATTAAGACATGGTGGATTATTGGTTAGGAGTTTAGTGGGTTGCTAATTAATCATAGTCAACCATGATCAACCATGCACAATATTAGTTACATTTGGGTGGTTATAGGGTTAGTAGTTCAATCTTAATGGATTAGAGGTTTAATGTCTTAGAGGTTAGGGACTATGGGGATAGTAGCTAGGGTTTAATGAGTTAGGAGTTACGATTTAGGGGGTTAGAAGTTAGGGGTTTGATGGGTTATGAACCAATCATAATCGATCATAGTCTACCATAGTGGACTATAGTCAAGCACGGTCAACTAGTCAACTATAGTCAACCATGCACAACATAGTTACATTTGGGTGGTTAGGTAGTTAGGAGTTACGAGTTAGGGTGTTAAAGGGTTAATAGGTTAGGAATTACGTGATTAATGGGTTAATGGGTTAGGAGGTTGGTGAGTTAGGGTTTAGTGGGTTAAAAGGTTAGTCGATGGAGTTAAGGGTTAGGGGTTGGTTGATTAGTGGAAACTATATTCAACCATAGTTAATTGTGGTAAATTATAGTCAACTATCATCAAACAAAGTTAAGAATGGATACATATAGGAAACTACATTCAACCATGGACAACCATAATGAACCACACTGAACCATGATCAACCATATTAAACCATAGATGAATATTTAGCCATGGTCAACCATAGTCCACAAGTCATCCATAATTATTAACCATGCATTAGTGGGTTAGGAGTTCATGGTCTTGATGATAAGTCTCAATTGAGGGCTTGAAACGTTGAGTGTAATTGAATATCACATAGAAAACTCCAAATAACAATATTCCATGTGAATTCTCAGTGCAAATAGTCAAACCTTGTGTATTCCGTCATTGTATTGATTATTATTAATATATATAAATTATTTATTAGTGATATTAGAAGGGTTGTATTTTAGTTATTGATATATCATTATTTCTATTTTGTTGAGACATACTTGTGGATAGTGAGGTGACACCACACCCAAAAACGTCAAGACCATTAGTGAAATTGAAAGTGGATTATAAATTGGCAATCATATCTACCATAATCAATGATGTTAAAAGCAATGCCAATGTTGATGTCTTTTTTTGTTAGCTAAATATCATTGACTTGTGAGATTGACATGTGGCTGAGATGCCACAACCTAGGGGCATCAAAGCCATCAAAATCACCCGGGGATCGCACTCGACTTGGACCGCACCAACCCTTAACATGGTTGGATTTGAAGTGTCCCTAGAGGTTTTGAACCAATGACTTCACTTACGGAGTGCCTTAACAACACACTTCCTCACTGACTTCTCTACACCATGGGGACAATGTTGATGTTAATATCAAAGTTAATGCCAATACAATAATTTCTACTCAAGACGTTATGTTGGATGCCATTGCAGTCATAGTGAACGAAATACAAACGTCCCTAAAAGACACTAGTGGATGCAAGAGGGCCAATATCTACTGTCATTTTGGGGAAGCTTTTTTTGGATGCTTCTTTGGTGGAAAATCACTCAAAATATTATAGTGGAAATCATTTGACATCATGATGGCATATAGGAAATGTAAGATATAATTTTGGAGGATTCATTCAAAGCATATGTAAAGTAATTTTGAGTGAATATTCACTAATTTCATGATAGAAAGAATGGAAATTATATTGTTATAGAAATGTGAGGAACGAGAAAAAGAGAATGTGACTTTGAGCAAACATGTTCAAGAATAGGGCTTACTTTCATGAAAAAAAACACATTAATAACATAGAAGGATGCTTTTGTTGGATTACTGAGAGAGGGGGTGAATCAATAATATCGTAATTATAATCATTTTTCTTCAAATGTTATATCAATGTAGAATTATTATCCAATAATGAGCAGTAAGAAATAAACAATCACACACATACACAGTACACAAGTGTCTTACGTGGAAACCCAAATCGGGAGAAAACCACAGAATGTTTTTTCTTATATGTCTTGAAGAATTACATTCATTGGAAGCACCAACTTCCTTTGTTTTCCAGCTGTAACTAGAAGGAGGCTCCAACCCCCTAGTTTCTCAGGATACAACCTGAGGGAAGCTCCAACTCCCCAATTCTTTGGCTACAACCAGAAGGAGGCTACAACCCCCAATATTCCCCGGCTACAACCGGAAGGTGGCTACAACCACCTGTCCTTGACCCGTCCTGCCACCCTGAAGTAGAAGTAGAATGATGGAACCACTGTCACACTATCACTGTGAGATATACTGTTGTAAACTTGTACCAATAAATCTGAACCATGCATCAATCATGCATCAACTTGTACCATAAACAAGTGCATCAACCATGCACCAACCTGTAATCAACATGTACCATAAACAAGCGCATCAACCATGCACCAACCTGTAATCAACATGTACCATAAACAAGTGCATCCAACCATGTACCAAGTATGCATCAATCATGTGTCAACTACTCCTAAACTATGACTCATCGATATGTACCAACATCATCAACTATACACCTCATGTATGTGCGTCAACTCATCAACTACTTGT